>KI546357.1:0-10318 GCA_000497225.1 Amanita jacksonii TRTC168611
GATACAGTTTATGATTCACTGAGTTAATGTTCCGAGCTGAGAGGCTTGTTATTAATCAGTTCCTCAAAGTATACACAGTTTGACTGTTAATACTAAGCTGATGCTTAGCAGTTTATTCCAGTAGTACTTATACATAATAAGGAAGTCCCCTGACAGTGGGACGCATAATCTACAAGTCCCCAGATACCAGGATGCGTAAGCGATGGTGCAATACTGGTATCATATGGTGTCATAGAGTTGGTAAGCATATGTAAAAGGAATGAGTAATCGGACAAGAGATAGTCTGAGGAAAGAGTAAGCATAATGAGTAAGAAGGGAAAAAGAGCGTTCAACTGTAACAGATACGGTTTATGATTCACTGAGTTAATACTACAAGTCAGAGACTTGTTATTGGGTAACTCTCCATAATGTTTACAGCAATAGATTATTTTCTAAATCCTTAAGCAAGCGGAGTTGAAAGTTTTGATATTTATGTTTCCAAACCATAACCATCATCTGAGATATACCTAGATACCAGATGTTGATCATCGGCTATCATTCCCATCATTCAGCGATCTTGTCATCAATGGACAACAGAATTAGCTACACAGAGGATCAATGGACTGGAAGTGAATATCATGAGGGTGAGAGGGAGCAAGGAGGGGATGATGTAGAGGAATCCAAGGCTGAAGAAGATCTAAATGACTTTGAGGAACAGGAGAATCAGATGGTGGATGGAGAGGCCAATGAATATGAGGATTATTTCGCCTGGCAAGCCATAGTTGAGTTGCAAAGTCAGCAATCTGATGACTGGTGCAGGCAGGAGGCAATTGAAATAGCTGGACTTGTTGTGTATGGACTGGGAGAAGCCGAGAGGCTCCGTGCAGAGTGTTGCCATGAGCACCAACTATATCTTGTATGGAATGATCTCCTTGAAAATCCACAGGAAGGTACACCATGGCAAGCTCTCAATAGCAGCAAAAATGACTGGGCATTCATTACTACAATGGGCTTCGATGTTGCTACATTTGATTTGATCCTCTCCTCTGGATTTGAGGAGTGGTGGAATTCCATGCCCATCCCACGAGCTGATGCTCCATCAACAGCTGCACCATGCCTAAGCTGGCGATCTCTTGATGCTCGTGGCACACTGGGACTTGTATTACACCACCTAAACTCTACAATGCATGATGTATCACTTTGTGAGATTTTTGCCCTCATCCCCTCCACAGTCACACAATACATTCAATTCTCACTCCAAATTCTACTCATCACACTTCAGGAGATGCATATTACTCGAGTTGAATGGCCTCAAGGTGATGAATTTCAAGAACACAATGCACATATTTGTGTGCACCACCCACGTCTTACAGGTGCATTTGGCTCAATGGATGGTTTTTTTTTTTTTTTTAAATGACAGAGTTTTATTCATGTGTGGTAGTGTAGCTACAAGTAAAAGGCATGCTATGCTAAAATATAGTGAATCTTATCTAGAATGCATAAGCTTGTGTGCATGTACATGTTGAGCATAAGAATTGAATGTAATTAATCATGGGGGTTCAGGAGGAGTGTCCTCAAAGGTGAATGCAGTCGGGTTGGCCTTAAGGAAGGCTAAGATCCTATCTACACTATTTTTCCCATGAGTATCTCCTACAGAGAGGTGAGAATGGTACTTAGCACATGTGAACAATACGTGTCTTCGGGTTTGAACCTCGGGTGCACATGCAGGGCATTCTTGACTCATATGCAGAAAAATCTTGCGCAATATTCCCTGGTTGGGCCATGATTTGAGACTGTATGGTTGAATCGAGCAAAGAGGAGGATATTGTCCTCTGCTGTGGACATAATGGCTTTGCTGTCCTTTCCCTTGAAGGAAATACACATATTTTTCTTTTTCTGCCTAATTTTTAGCAAGTTGTGACTGAACCGTGTTTGTTGCATCTCCACTTCCCATTTTTCTTTAAGGACGTGTAGGCTGCCCCCTTTGGTGAAGACAGAGATGTTGCTGTCAAGTCTGCCTTTGACCACTTCCGCATCAGCTAGTTCATTACCCAGTATTCCAATGTGTCCTGGACACCAGGCGAAAGTCCACCTGATGTGTGGTAGCTTTGAGTGTACCCATTTAATCCTGGAGGCTATGCTTATGGAGGTGTTTTGATATGCATGGTTACTGCAATTCATAGCCATGCATATTGCTTCTTTGTTGTCACATACAATAAAAATTCATTTTTCCTCAATGATATTTTCTGCGCAGTACTTAGTGCCTGTGGCTATCACATCTAGCTCCACATGAAAAGATGACCCTATGGCAGATGGTCCATTTTCCATATGTACAATTTTACCGCCCTTGAAGATGACAATGCCCCAGCCTGCTTGCTTGTCTGATAGCGATCCATCTGCAAAAACTACTAGGTCCTTGCTGCCCATCCACACTTGAATTTTTTTTTTTGCATGCCATTAACCATTTATTGAATTCATCAGCTTTGCTTTTGGGCAGACTTGCCATGTCTAGGCGGAAAGTGTGGGGAATAACGTCCATTATTCTTCTTCCTCGGATGGTGTGCTCATCCCCCCTGGAGGAGGTATTCATGACATCCTGATGCGTCCGCGAGTCAGTTTTCAATGTGCGCCAGGTACCCCGCTGGCCACCCATGATGAAGACGGGGTCGAAGAGAACTCTCCAAACAGTGTGAGTATGTCCAGCATTGCTGGCCGATATGAAGAAGTTTGCCTGTGCCTTGTTAAGCATGAAATGTAGGGGGGGAGACCCAACAAAAGGTACAGGCTGGATATTGGTGTGGTTTTAAATCCTCCTGTGATCCATCTGCATGCTTCGTGATATACAGAATTCATCTTCCTTAGATTGTGCTGACAACTGGTCCTGTTTTCTTGATACCAAAGTTGGCTCCCGTAGACGAGAATGGGCATGACTGCCCCTTTGATGACCTGCATGCATGTCATTGGCCTTATCCCTCGGACCAAATTGCCCAGCATATGCAGGCTCCTAAGAAGGGACATAGATTTATTAACATAGGTATTTACGTGAAAAGAAAAGGAAAGAGTTTGATCAAAAAGAAACCTAAATATCTCCAGTGCTCTTGCGGGCGAATGGTTGCTTTGATGCCCTTGAATTCTAGCATGATGGATGGGAGGAGGGGGGGGTGAAGAAAAGATCGCCCCTTTTTGCTGACATCATATGCCAGAAAGTGGAAAATCTCCATTTTGGCCGGCTCTATGAGAAGCCCTATGCAGGCAAGGGTACTGGCCAACGCATTGAACATGACCTTCAAGGCAGCGCAGTTTGTGGAGACAGAAGGGGAGGAAACGATGAGCATGCAGTCGTCCATGTAAACCATGAATGTTTTTCTGCTGCTGACAAGGTGGTCTGTTATAAAGTGGAGAGCAGCTGCTAAGTAGATAGTGGAGATAATAGGGAAAATGCCATCTCCCTGGGGCATTCTGTCCTTGCACTTGAATGGCTGGGAGTGAATACCATTCCATAGGAAACTGGTTGTTCTCTCATCCATGAAGGATGCTATGAATTTGCTATATCTATAATTGAAACCAAAAGACCTAAGTAGTGATTCAAGCACCAAATGCTTGATTGAAGGAAAAAATTGTGCTATGTCCACCACTAGGGTGGATGTATAGCAGCCAAGTTCATGTGCTTTTTGAACCCACTCTGTAAGGAAAACTCCAGCGTGAGTAGTAGAGTGAGCACTAATGCCCCCAAATTGATGCAGATGAAGAAGATTATACCTAGAGCATTCGTCTTGAAGTCTGTTTGCCATGACCTTTGTGAAAAGTTTGCCAATGGTGTTGAGTAGGGCAATGGGCCTGTAGTTCTTGATGACCATGTAATCCTCTTTCTTTGGCTTGGGGATGATGATGGTGATAGAGTCCTTGAGTGTTGATGGCCAATGGCCTGTATTCATGATGGCATTGAAGAATCGGATCAGTTGATCCAACAACACTGGTGCACACTCTTTTAAGTCCTTCCAGGTGATGCCGTCCAGGCCGGGGGCAGAAGCATTGGATGTCTTCCCTAGTGCCTCCATTATTTCAGTGCCCGAGATAGGTACCCAATCTCATTCATCCTGAACTGGCAGATTTCTTATAAAGTCCCAATCTGGCTTGCAACCTGAGGACTTGTGGAATTGCTTATCAGCCACATCCCAAAATGTTTTGACCAAGGTGATTGGTTTGTCGTTTAGACAGACTTGAATAGTGGGAGGGGGCTTTCTTGGTCCAACCCATCTCACTGCACTCCAAACGCTCCCTTTGCCTTCGTATTCAGCAAGCCTCTTGTTATAGAAATCCTGTCTCACTTTCTTTATGGCAGCTCAGTACTCGCATCTATTTGCAAAGGAGTTGATAGACTCGACTGCATCTTTGGCATCTTGACACTCATTGTTCCACCATAGAGTAGGGTTACTATTATTTGTGGGAGTTTTGGTGTATTTGCTGAAGATGTTTTGAATTTCAGTTTTGAGGATGCACGTGCATTCTTCAACTTCATTCGCATTACTGGGTTCTTGAAGGCAGAACCTGATGCCCCCCAGGTCTTCCAGGTAATTCTTGTAATTCTCATCCTCATGATCTCTTTTGATGAAAGAGTTTCTAGAGACATGTTCTTCGCCGTCGGTATCCAATTGAAAATGGATGTGAAGGTGGTCGCTGGCAGCATTTGAAGTCCAATACCAACAGTGGTTGACTAGTTGGGCATGAATGAAAACTAGATCTATGATGGATGAGGAACCTCGCCCATTGTTAAGTGTCTCATTGAGAAATAAGCTCCAAGTTAGCATCTGATGTTGCTTTCATGAGGTTTGCTGCAATTCTGGGTCCGCTTGAGGCTTGTCGGCTGTCCCACGCATTGGAGTGGATGTTGAGATCACCCATAACCGCATAAATGTCCAGGATACTCAGGAGGTTCTGCACAAGTGATTCTAAAGTCGAGTTGTTGGCTTGTCTATTTTGTCCTGAATTATTGTTATAGACATTGACGACGGAGAGGGAGAGCCCCGAACTCCTATTCTCCAGTGTGGTGAGCAGTACATTCTTGTCATTAAATAGAGCATGGTCAGTATAAATGATATAATCCACAGTGAATTTCTTGTTTATATATGTGGCTACTTGAGTGTCTTTGAAAATGTTGAAGGAGTGAATGCATATCCAATGCAGGTGTTGGACAGTGCCCCATTCTTCATTGCCTCCTGGGTCCGTTAGGGAAGGAACCTTCTTGATGAGGAAGAAAGGCACTTCTTGAATACATACGATGTCTGTGTTTTTTGCATATTTTTCTAAGAGGCCATGAAGAGATCCTCATGATTTGCGAATATTATGGGATATGAAGGACTTAATAGACATATTTAAGATGTTGTCCTGGCTCGGCCAGCGGTCTCCAATGTCTTATTGGATTTTTGACGCTCATCAGCTCTCTTCCAATACATTTTGGAGATGAAGGCTGCATCATTCCTCTTGGTATAATATTCGCATTCCAGGCTGGACACCATATGTTTCTTGTTGCAGTTCACACATAGCACTGTAGAGCAATCTTCCCCTGTGGTAATGCACATCGTGCAATACATTGCATGCTGAGATGTGGGGTGTCGTCCTGCGCATTTAGCACAAATGGATACCAAGCTATGACAATTAAATGTGGTATGTCCCCAGCGGCAGCAGTTCATGCACTGCGGGGTGGAGTCTTTGTTCCACCATTTCCTGCACCTGCAGAACTTGCTGTTAATGTATACAGTGGTGTTTTCTAGTCGTTTTGCCTGAGTGGTGTTCTTGTCATCCATGAAGGATACTTTAACCACCACAGCCAGTCTTAAATCCTCATAGGCATTGGCTTTGATAAAAACTGGGTTGCCATGGAAAATGACATCTTGCCATGCAGGGTTTTTCTTAAGAGTGTCTTTGATGTCCTCTGGGAGACATGTCAACCCTCCCATCTTCTTGGTCAGGACAGCGAGAAACTTGACTGACAATGTAGTGGGCCTATCTAAAAGCTCGAAGTCTTTGTCCATGTGGAACTCTTCGCGGAGAGCCTTGACAATGCCTTCTTTGTTGTTTATCAGTTCTTTGAAGATAATCTTAAACTTGTCATGGAAAGTCCATGAGACGCCTATGGCCTCGTTGTCATGGTCTGTGACTGAGGTATGACTCTTGGCCATGCCTGCATTGATGTCTGAAAGGAGGAGTTGCTCACTTTTAGATTTGAGGGCCAACATATCTGTGGTGTCTTTAATGTGGAACACCAGCTTGTTGCACTTGGAGCCAATAACTGGCTTAGGAAAGTCCTTTTTCTTTTTGATGAGTTTCCATTCTTCCTCACTTCTGCTAAGGATGTCATCATCCACATGGGCTTTTTCTTTGCCTTTATGGTTCTTTGTTTCCATTCTTGCTTTGGATGAAGAGTTGGTAGCCGACACACTCGCATAAGATTTTTTGGAGCCATCACCTGTGTCCTTCTTATCTTTTCCTTTGGGTGGCTGCTTCCCGTGTTGTCCCAATTGATAAGCTGTCTTGAGAGCTTTATCCATGGGGAGGTTTGAAAATGTGGATTTAAGGACAGCCGCATCCTTAACTATCTTGCTAAAGTCAACGACTGGGGCTTTAACCTTTGTCCCCTTTGGGCTTGCTTAGGTGTGTAGTAAGGTCCTCATTTTCCTTTTTAAGGGCAAGAAAAGTCAACGATTTTTTAATGAGTAGTAGGAGGCTGTCTGGCAGTAGTTCCGCTTTAATAGACTGGGCCTCTCTAACCAGACCTTCCAGGAGAACACCTGCTAAAGCGATAACATCTTGTTCCCATCCATCACAAGATTTGTCCATGTATTTGACAATGTTGACAGCAATGGCATGAACATCATTGGTGCCATCAACATTCATGTTGCTGGCCATTCTCTTGCTGCTTCCTTCACCTTTTTCGTAATCGAAGGTGTCTCAGGTGTTGTTACCTCTACCTGTCGCTATGGATGCTTCAATTGCTGCTTCTGTATCCTTTGCCATTTGTTCCTCTGCTTCTTCCTCCCATGCTGCGAGGTAGTTGGCATCTGCTGCCTCCTCAATGGCTTTCACTACTGAGGAAAGTCTTTCTTCCTCCCACCTCTTGGTGTTCTCTTCCTGGATTCTTCCTTTGTCTTTAAGAGTGTGCTCTTTCTCTTTCTTCTCCTTTTCCATGTTTTCAATGAAGATACACTCTTTCTCATATTCCTCCTCATACTTTCTCATTTCTTCTTGCTCCCATTGTCTCATGCGCAGGGCGGCTTTCTCAGATTCTTCCATCCTCTTGTCCAGATCCGGGTCATTCAGGTTTAGGGGCATTCTTTTCCAGTTCCACTGCTTGGCTTTGACTTTGGCCTCATAGTCTGGAATTTCTCTGCCCGTCACCCTTTTTTTGACTAGCTTGATTTTTTCCAAGATAATCTGCGGGATTGGCATAGGATGGTTATTGCGGATTTGTGATCCTACATTTTGAGAAGATTCCTGGCTTGACAGGATGGTTGCTCGCCTTCCTTGTTTTACTTCAATGGCTCATAACTCTATGTCATCTTTGTTTAAGTTGTAGTTATGGCCTCAATGCATGAAGATTGGTACATCTTTTCTCCATACGGAGTATCTTCCCCTATGTCTTCGAATGCTTCGTCAACACTCATACCACATCTCACACCACAAAGTTTCCTGCAGGGAAGAACCTGGGAGGGATCTCGCCACGCCCCTCTGGTGTTTTGGATCCTAGTAGAGCTATCCATATGTTGCCAACATCTACACCATTATGTTTCTTGTAAAATTCGGGAACCATCTTGAGAGACGCAACACAATCCTCAAGCAGATGCCCATTATTCCTGAATTTGGCTACTTGGAAGTTTTTGGCCATGGTTTGCCAAAATTGGAAACCCTTGAAATGTACCCCCTTTGGGGTTCTGGCAAGTTCAGCAACTGTGTCTGCCGACTCACTGATGTCTGATAATTGCTCAAGCTCCCCTATTTCAGGGGGTAAATCCTTAGGGAGAAAAGGATCCATTGAGAACAGGATGGAAGGGGACAGGGCTTCGTCTAGGGAAGCCATGAGGAGACACGTGTTTTGTCAAAGCCTTTCTTTCTAGTTGCTTCAGGAAACTGTGATTGGAAATGATTCGGGAGGTGTCAGGTATGCAATATTCAATGAGAATGAGCTTAGAGAAAATTAGTTTGAATTTAAAAGGATTTTGCTTTGTTTAGATGATGATAGTGAAAGGAAAGAAAGGTGCAATGGATGGTTTGAATTTACCTGTTCAACAATCTTGTGAACAAGAAATTGAGAATGCAACCTTCAATGGCTGGCTACAAGGTCATTTTATAAGTAGTGTTTTTGCATTTGATTCAAGAGGTATGTTGTGAATGAATTGCAGTCCAACATCATTGTAACTACTTATATAGGTGACATCATTGCCTGCAACCTCAACTGTCCTGGCAGTTGGCATGATTCTCATGTTGCAAAACCAATTTTTGAGTGCTTACAGACAATGACTCCTCCTGACTACTATTTGGTCACTGATACTGCATTTCCACATGGTACTGATCAAATTCTTGGCAAGATTAAAGCTCCAATGAAATCTGGAACACAGTTGCCACAGGATAGTGATGAGTGTGAGGAGGCTATGAGATTTGATCAGCAGCTTCTTTCATATCATCAAACAGCTGAATGGGGTATGAGAGCCATCCAAGGCTCCTTTGGACATCTATGTGTTCCTCTT
This sequence comes from Amanita jacksonii TRTC168611, assembly GCA_000497225.1. Taxonomy (NCBI): domain Eukaryota; kingdom Fungi; phylum Basidiomycota; class Agaricomycetes; order Agaricales; family Amanitaceae; genus Amanita; species Amanita jacksonii. The sequence goes on from KI546357.1 coordinate 8,721, forward strand.
CCTATCAATTATGCTGAAGCACATGGAGATTACTTGGAGACTGTTGTGAGGTTATACAACCTCTGTTCTTGTACAATAGGGTACAACCAAATCTGCTCTGTATATGAGCCAATTTGGAGGGAAGGAGAACAGGAAGAATTATGGAATAGTTTTGAGGACATGCTTTTTTCTGATCAACACCAAAATGATCATGTTAGTAGGTTTCATCTTGTTGTATCTGATACTTAGTTCCCCTGTAGTCATTAAGAGATAGTATTGATTAGCTGTATCGGGTATAAACAATCTCAGACAATAGGAACAATATTACCACAAATGCATGGAGGATAAGTGCAAAACCTTGTCTCTCACATCTTCAACATCCGCTGGCTGAGCCAGGAAAGCTAATTAATCATGTCTAATACAACGATCCTATCTCATAATATTTGCAAATCACATGGTGCTTTGCATGGCCTCTTAGAAGAATATGCTAAAAATACAGACATCATATGCACTCAAGAAGTTCCCTTTTTCATTGTCAAACACATACCATCCCTATCCAATCCAAGTGGAGATGAGGAATGGGGCACGGTGCATCATCCACTATGGATATGTATACATCAATTCGGCCACTTCAAAGACACACAAGTCACCATTTACATCAACAAAAAATTTGCTTCGAAATTCAATATTTTCATGAACCATGATATCTTCAAGGACAAGAACATACTGCTCACCACTCTCAGGAGCAAGGACTTGGGGCTCAACCTCTCAGTGATCAACATCTACAATAATAACTCAGGAAGCAATAGGCGTCTCAATAATTTGTCCCTAGATGTGCTAGTGCAGAACCTCCACAGTGCCTCAGATGTTTTTGCTGTTATGGGGGATTTCAACATCCACTCCAATTTGTGGGACAGTCTTCAAGCAGCAAGTGGACCCAGAATCGCAGCACGACTCATCCAAGCAACAACCAACTCCAACCTAGAGCTGGTCACACAACGTGACTTGCCTACCTTCAGCAACAGAAGAGGTTCATTGTCAGTTATTGATCTTTTCTTCTTATGTTCTGATCTGAAGGACCAATGCCTATACTGGACATCAAGTGCCGCCAGTGACCATCAACAAGTCCATGTCAAGATAGATACAGGCATTGAGGATCAATGTTACGAATGATAAGCCCCATTCATTTCCCTTTATGCATACCATTACTATACTTCACTTATCGATTCCCATCCCATTAGACTTCCCGTTATGGAAGGTCATCACTTGTCTTGTCACCAAGAGTGACTCCTTTGGTGTACGCGCGTCTCCTTCTTCATTAGGATAGCTGATGCGTCTCTTTCCCACGGACGCGTCACCTTTTACAGCTTTCTTGCTGACGCGTCTCCTTCCATATTTGGTATCCCCTTTACCTATATAAACCCTAGATACTTTGCCTGTATTCCCTATCTTTGGATATTCAATCCTATCTCCCTTCTTTGCACTTGCCTGGCTACTGCTGAGTTAGACGCCTCTTCATCTGAGGGTTACAACGTCGAGTCTCTGCCTTAGTACCACCCACGTGTGAAGTCCGAGATCCCTTCCTTGCCTATTGTCCAGACGGCTTAGTTGCTGCCTGA
>KI546361.1:5030-49563 GCA_000497225.1 Amanita jacksonii TRTC168611
GAATCAAGGAAGATGGGAAGAAGCAGAGAAGTTGGGATTACATGTGATGGTGGCAAGTAAATCTATGCTTGGAACAGACCACCCACACACTCTCACCAGCATGGGAAACTTGGCATTGACATACAGCAACCAAGGCAGATGGGAAGATGCAGAGAAGTTGGAATTCCATGTGATGCAGACAAGCAAATCTAAGCTTGGAGCAGACCATCCAGATACTCTCACCAGTATGGGAAATCTGGCATCCACATACATGAATCAAGGAAGATGGGAAGAAGCAGAGAAGTTGGGATTGCATGTGATGGAGGCAAGGAAATCTAAGCTTTCAGTAGACCATCCACACACTCTGGCCAGCATGGGAAACTTGGCATCCACATACAGAAACCAAGGCAGATGGGAAGATGCAGAGAAGTTGGAATTGCATGTGATGAAGACAAGGAAATCTAAGTTTGGAGCAGACCATCCACACACTCTCACCAGCATGGGAAACTTGGCATTGACATACAGAAACCAAGGCAGATGGGAAGATGCAGAGAAGTTGGAATTGCATGTGATGGAGGCAAGGAAATTTAAGCTTGGAGTAGACCATCCAGACACCCTCATCAGCATGAAGCATTTGGCATCCACATACATGAATCAAGGAAGATGGGAAGAAGCAGAGAAGTTGGAATTGTATGTGATGGAGGCAAAGAAATCCAAGCTTGGAGCAGATAAGGCCAAGGCAATTTCAGGAAATGATATGTAATTTGACAGCAGGTAGCACTTCATACATAAAGATAGTGAAAAAAAAGGAAGACTAAACAGTAATACATGAGTTATAGGGTTGATAAGAGGATAGGAACACAATATGTATATGTGATGAAATGGCATATATAATTGACTGATGGGAGTGGTTAGTATTTGAGTACATACATGAGTGAACTTCAACCACTTGATGAACAGTGATCAGTAGGAAAAGTCACAGGTTGTCATGATCATCATATGAATGAGAGGGGATAGGGGATAGATAGGGGAATAGAAAGGAGAATAAATGGAAAATGGAGGGGGGTCTGAAAGACTCATCCACAGAGAATGGAAATACATAAATAACATGTAAACATCACATGAGCATGTTGTGTGAATGTCCACAGACAAATGGGAACCTAGCCTAAAAGAAGTAAATGATATAGCTACAGGCAGTATGAACTTAAGTAAGTAAGGAAAAAGAAAGGAATAGCAAAAGAAATGAAATGGGGCCATTATTCATAACACTTAGTAGCACAATTACTAAGTTGTCTACCATAAAACCATGCTTCCTTTGTCAGAACTCACAAGGAAGAGGGTAAAAATATAAAATGTGCAGTCATAGTGCACAGAAGAGAGAAGTACAGCAATAGATCTACTATCAAAAACTATAAGGCCACACAAATAGATTATAATGGTGATGTAATGAGGTAGCTATCCCCTATAAAATGAAACCAATAAAACAAAAGTAAGTGAGTATAAGAAAATTAAAGTACATGTCTGTCTACAATGGAGTACTGGTTATGTGTAGGTTATTATCATTAAAGGACCTTAGCAAGCTATGTTCATAACCATAGTTGGCTGCCACCCTGAAGACTGGCACAGTCATAAGTCTGTTTCTCACTATGAACCTTGTCAAATGAAACTTTTGGTCTTATCATCATCTTGGTGATTGTATGAAAATTTACTGACATGTTCAATGATAAGGGAACCTAAATTGAAAAGCTTGCTGTATTTGTTACACAGTGTCCCACACCAAGTCATTCCAGTCTTAATGTGTCATGATATGAAATCCCACATTTGAACATGGGCAGGCCTTCTAGTTTATCCGTGGCCGAAGTGCCAATAAACATTTATATGAATCCCCTACCATTGGTGTTACCGTCGTGTTCGATGATAAGGGTTTCCAAGTCAAAAATCTTAGCTGTGTATTTGTTACATTGAGTCCCACAGCAAGTCGTTTAATGGTACGTCTAGTTCTTTCGACAAGCGTAGCGTATCGTCATATGAAATCCCACATTTGAACATGGGCGAACCTTCAAGTTTATCCGTGGCCGAAGTGCGATGGAGTAGCCATATGGAAGAAAGTTCCATGATCTGTCGCCTGAGTGTTAGCCAATCTAATGAGCCATCCGTACTATAGACATACTGCAGTGTACACACCCACTCTCGAAATCTCCATATCGGTATATTCACCGGGAACATTGAGAAACTCATCCGTTGACGTTCTGTGTCCTTCCTCTATGTCGCTATCTTCCAACAGGGCACCAAGGATCGCGATGAGCCTATCCAGGGGGAACGGAGCCGGACCAAGGAGGCGCTGAGGCACCTATCCATCAATTACAACATTAGCAATCTATTACCGTAATAGCATGCGCATGAGGCAATTAACCTTGGACGGGCCACCTCCTGCCTTTGTACCGGTCGTACTATTCGTTCGCCGTCTTCTCCGTTTCTTCTCTTCTGGGTCTCTACCGAACATCCGCATATCCGATTTAGCGGGATTCGTAGATGCGAGAAACGCAGCAATCAGGATAAACTTCGACAAGCGGGGCAAGGTAGAAAGGCCCGTCGTTGGAGTAACCTTCTTATTGCCGGAGTAGCTCCGTGAGTAGGAAGTAACACGAGGAGTGCGAGGCGTATATGGAGTGCGAGGTGTATGCGGAATATTTGGGACGGAAGAACGGAGTACTCGTGTTGCCCGGGGTGTAACAGGCATATTGGTGGAACCTGCGTCGATATCAAATGCGATGCCTGACGTTTTTACAGGAGAAGAAGGGCGAGAGAGTGAAATCGAGTCTGGGTCTGGAGGCGTGGAATTGAGCCGCGCCCACGCAGCTGCATTCGTAAGACGAGGGTACAAATCTTCGAGGGCACTAGTCAGGGTGGGTTTGAATAATCTACTGAGCCTCATCCGGGTGTCTTCCGTCGGAGGACGAAGATCGTCATCTTCATCGTCATCCCCATCTTCGGCTTCGGAATCATCACCCCTTTCTTTGTAATATTCTTCATCAATATCCATGTCCGTTGCGTTATGCTCTAGCCCAGAGGAAACCCGCTTTTCTCGTCGTCGTCGTATCCTTTCGATCCTCTGCGCGTGTTCGTCTAGTATGGGCTGAGCAAAGCCTGGCCATCGGGCGGCAGCAATGTATTGTATTTCTCGTGGATCATGGGTAAAGGGGTAGCAAACGTCGCAGAGGACGGATATGAAATGGGAATGAAGCTGCCGTAGTGAACGGTGATATGGAGTCGGAGTTGAGGATTGGGATGGATTTGGGGAAGAGCCGTTTGGTAGGTTATTCTTTCTTCTCCTGGATTTCAACGTAGCAAATTTCTCATGACGTGGAGAACGTGAAGGAGACACTGTATTCCTAGCCATTGAGTCGAAGTACTCCTCCAGTTGAGCGACGATATCTAGTGAAGTCATGAGACAAACATTAGCATCGCTTATCTGTGGCACATACGTTCTTTCTTCGGGGGAGGAATATCAATAAAGTATGGGTCCGGTGAGGCCCCAAAAGGGGGCTTCATGTCCTCCCAACAGACTTGGGAAAGAAAGATGACGGTCAGATCTAGTTGAGCCTATTCAGTGTCAGAACGAGGTTGATTGAAAGCAAAAGAACCACGTACCAGTTCCGAAAGACGCGTTAGCGGCACGAGAAGATCTGGCATAGTCTGCTGGAGTCGTTCTGCGTGTTCAACGACAATGGCAAACCGCACGTCCAGGTTTTGGAGAACATCTTCCCCGATTTCTCCTTGCCTTTCCTTGCCCTTGCCTCTCCCCTTCCTAGGTTTTTCTTCAGCGTTATTTCCAGCCTGTTGCCGTATGAAGTGATGGAGCGTCCTGAGACCATGAAGGAACGCGTCAAAAGAATCATTCCACCGCTGAGTGGAAGACGCGACGTCAGGGGGAAGACTCCAATTAGCGCATCCACCCTCCCATTTTATAGTCCAATCCGCCAGAGAATTGAGGATACGGTCGTACAATATCCTCGAGGTAAAACATGAAATTCCGTCGGCGATTGCTGTCCTGATGTGAGAGGTGCTGGTGTTGTTATCAGACTTGAGAGAGTCTAGAGTATTCCGTATGGATTTGGCGGTAGTTTGGAAGGAAGTGGGGTCGTGGATGAAGATAAACGGAGGCGGGGCAATGCCGACCAGTGTCACTAGCTCGTCCATTGCTTGACGCGTTCAGCTTTGTCACGATCGCGTCCTGAAGTGTCACACTCGCAGTCATGGACCTTTTTCTGGACAAGGGCCGTGTACTTGTCGCAGGGAGAGAGTGCATCTATGAACGATAGCTCAATAGCCATAAGTATATTGTTGAATCCCTCATTCAATCTCATCCAGCTCAAGAAATCCAACCCCTTCATCCCCACCTCCTTTCCCAACATTGAACACCGACTCGCTGCCTCCTTCAGAGTCCTTTTCCTCCTTTGTCACGGCAACGTACAAAGCCGAACCCAGAATCAACACAGTCCCTATAACAGAAGTAACGCCCGGAATGGTCCCAAACACGACCTTCCCAAGAATCAGGGCAAATATAATCCCAGTGTACACGCCCATCGAAGCTCGCCCTATCGCTTCACGTTGATATCCCATGGTCATCAGCGTTTGGGCAGCCAGGCCAAAAATACCGACGAGGAAGAATAAGCCGAAAATTGACCATTGGGTAGGGATTAGGATCGGCGTTCTCGTGAAGAGCATGCTGAGCAGAGGAAAGAGTTAGCGGCGATGAAGTGGTAGTATGCATATACTATACCTGATAGCAGATACGATGGCGGAGAGTATAGCGAGGTACATGATGTTATGCAGGGGATGGGCGCGTTTTCCTATCACCCTGATCAAGGTGTCTATTATTTAAGCAGTAGTTAGTTGCTAATATCACAGTGGAGTTAGCACAGCTCACACTCGCACGTAGCCCCAAGCGCTCCGATGATACCAGCCCTAAATAGCGTTTGGCATCAAAAACTTTTTGACCAGTACGACGAACCCTACGGCGATCAACCTCTGTTTTGACGTCACCTGATCCTCATATCCGGTTCCAATACCACGCAACTCCAGTTCATCGTGGTAGCCTAGAGAGCTGAAGATGAATGGTGGTCGGGCGATGAGAACGACGCCGAGAAAGCTGACGACTGTGATCAGGGAGTCAATTGGTTGCGTGTCAAAATCTGAAAAAGAGGGTACGCAACTCCCTGCAAGCGCTCCCTTGAGACCAAGCTTCTCTTTCAAAAGAAATGAGCCAGACATGGCAGTGCATAGCGGTGTGAGAAAGGTAAGGATGATGGCATCAGAAAGCGGGAGATATTGTAGCGAGTAATAAAGGCCAAATATACCAAAGAACCTGGGAAGAATAAATGAGAACGGAGCGGTCCAAGTAAAAACATTACTTATACCCTGCGAGTCCACGGAAGCATAGTAATACACGAACGTTGGGTGGACCGAGGAAAGGATCATTGATATTTGTAAAGTACCTGTGACGTCTCAGGCAAGGGCGCCAAAACAACCGGAGGACTTACATGTAGGCAACTGAACAGGTATAGGTGATGATCTGTAGATAGATACTAGTTAAATCTCGATGTGATGTTCTCTACCAGAGCCCATAACCCCACCATTCGGGCGAGCAAAATCTACCGGTCAAATGTCAAGCTGAGTGTCAAGAAGCGATAAAAATGAGCGGCTTACCTCAAGAACGGACACTCCAGGCCCAAGGAGCTTCACTGACACGTCCATTATTGCAAAAAACGCTTCTGCCCCGATAACCAAGAGAATGCCTTCATTGTTTTCGATATGCGTCCGTATCTTCTTGACACTACGCTTGAGCATGGGAAACGAGGTAAAGCAAGGAATACGCACAGAAAGATAGACATGGGATACTCCAATTCGATTGCATGATAAGGGGCGAGGGTCTTGTGAACGTTCACCAATCAAGGGTGCCACGGGTGATGGGAAAATCAAACTAGGATCATGTGTCAGCAAGTATGACCAACTCCATTTCGAAGAAAAGTGTACAATTTTGTTCCGCTGCACACCCGCTTTTGCAGACCATACGAGCCCACATGGCGATGTCAAGCATCGTCAGCCTGTCGACGCTGAAGGAGATAACGTCAATTCAAGTTCCAAAATGAATTGAATAAGTACCAAACCCTATTGTCCTTCCGATATGGGTAGGTTAAAGCAGGTGACACGAAGTAACCCTACGTGCAACTCATTTATGGATCGAATTGCCCTATCCTAGGACGAGCGAGAAAGGTAATTTCCCAGTGAAGGACAACAAGTCGCCGTTTGCATCTTAGCGCCGCCGGCCCGAAAATTTTGGCCCCACGCTTGGTTTATTTGCTACCGGCTGCACACGGATCGTAGGCTACACACGGCGTGCTATTTCATGGTACACGTAGTGTTCGGCATTTCGCTACACACAAAGCACTGCACTCCTGGAATACAGGCAATAGAAGGATTTTTGGGAACACTCCGAGGAATTACTTGCGCTAAATTCTGTAATTTTCCCTGAACATCTACTGACTGTCGAGCTACCAAACGAACGAAAAATGCAGGCGGCAGGTACCTACTTATAGTATCATTAGTAGTTGCTACGTGATCGGCTATGCAGGAACCCCCGCTCTACCTCCTTTGTTATCAAATCCCTTCACGGACCCGGACGTGTCTAAGTTACTTGAATAATCGGTATTGCGTTCGCCATCTCGGTATCAAGTGGCAACACGGCGGCTCCACGTACCAAACCGTTGCCGCAAATCGGACGAATGTCGTGTCGAAGACATGAGGTCGCCACGAACTGCCACTGAGACAGAACCCTTCCAGGGCAATCAACCCACCTTGTGCGTCTATGAATGAGCCTGGGTAATTGTCTGCAGATTCGGCACACTTCATAGCTTCCTCTCCTTCCAGTTTCGGTCCTAACTGGAGCCATCAGAAGTTTGGAACTTACAACGTTAATCCCACCCTGAAGGCAAGATCAGGTGCACCAACCTTGTGGAAACCACTCTCACTCCTTCTCGGAGCTGTCACCCATAGTCTTTTTTTCGCGTCATGCAGTTCTAGACCACCGTTATCGTTGGCATTTAATCACGGCCTTCACCTCTTGTAAGAAGGGATACAGCGAAGCGCATGCCCTCCCAGTCCCGCCCATTTGACAAGGCTTGGTTAGGTAAGTGTGCTTATATTGGGCTCTGGTAAACGTCATGGCCACGCGTTGTTCCAGGGGTAATCATATCATCACACCTTTTGGCGATCATGATGGGAACGTTTCGAATAACTTTTCGTTATATGAGAAAGAAATATTACTGGGATGATTTGTGGGTCGCTTTCTGTGTGATTTCCGATGTGGGGTCTCTTGTTTCTGTACTGATGACGCTCTCAGTTGGAGGTATTACTTCCGCAGAGTGTATGACTTGAGATAGCTCACTGATTACTTGCACAGACCTGCAAGAAGAGGGATCCAAACTAGCGGCAGCACAATATTGGCTCAGGGTACTCAGCGTGCTATGTACCATTTGGTGAGCGTGGTTACTTCCTTTCGTAAAGCTGATCCTTGATAAACACGATACGCAGGACCTCCCGCATTAGTATTGCATTTTCAATTCTTAGGCTCGTGGTTTTTGACGGCATAAGAAAGCGCCTTGTCGGAGCCAGTATCATGGCATTTATTCTCTTATGGCTAGTGATGGTTTTGAAAGCAATAACGCCCTGTAATTCGCTACGCCCCGCCCTCCGCATCGGCAGTGGTTGCCACAACCGACCTTTCCAGATTGTGACTTTATGTCGTACGTCTTGCTTTCAAGCTTCTTAGGCTCTGGCTGACAGGTAATATTTGGTCCCAAAGTATATATCACCGCTGATGCATGCATAATATCCATCCCACTCCACCTACTTAGGAACATCAGATTACGAAAACCCCAGCGTTTAATGGTGCGGCTAGTGTTCAGCGTTTCACTTCTTTCGACACTCTCCTCTGCCGCATACACCATCTCCAGACTCCTCAATCACACTAAGGCACGGAATATTAGAGAACCTACCTCTGTGTTAAGAGTAAGTTTTGCATTTCATATCATTGAATAGGATTACGCTTACTGCAACCGATAGGGTCCTATTGCTCTCGTTGTTTGTAGTCTGATCGTCGTCATCCCTTGTGTTTATCGTCGCTTTCAAGGAGATGAGCAAATGTGGATGATGCCCATATCTTTTCACGTGAATATTCCAGAGGCATCTGGAGAAAGGTTATCTCAGAGTACTCCTGCTCCTCTCGATCGCGTCCTGATTAGGAACACACATTCAGGCTTCCAACACGAGTTAACGGCATCAACACCTATAGGTGGTGATGTACTCGTTCACGTCTAACGTATGTTCTACAGCCCGTCGACATGTAATGCTTGCCATGTCGACCTCAGCTTTCATAATAGAATGTATCATGCATGTATAGAGCTAGACCACGACGAATGATATTTCATGCTCAGGATACACTGTATCGTTGACACATAAAGCAGATTGATCAAAGCATTCAATCTGTGCAGCAGTCAGCGATCTATACTGGAATTATAGGCATCCGACTAGAAATCTCAAGCTCTTAACCTATTATACTAACCTGATGCTTGGCAGGGCTGGGGACGGCAAAGATGTACTATTCTTCTGAAACTCCGCGAAATCTAAATTTGATTATGTATTCCCCAACAGAAGGGGAGAAAATCGCGATGCAACAAGGAATATCTTGTTTGCAGGCCGTAAGCTAAAGCTTAAAACAAGTTAAACGCTATGGCGCTCTTACTGGAAGGATGGCCAGTCCTGTATTCGCCCCATGCGATGGATCGGCGTCTCTCTGGCTACATCATTGATTACCGTCTCACATCTGACCTGGATTTATTTGCCCCTTCATAAATATCACCCTAGGTACCCATTGTTGAACGCCGATGGATGACGGTCTTTACTAATGCTTCCGCATTGCCCTTTCTTTCTTTCGTTGTTACAGGTTCGTTAAATGTTCCTGACCGAAAGCGGCCGCAGTGATTATCTTGACGTAAGGCCCACGCCTCAGATAATTAACAGTACGTTATTCACTACTGCCAGAGTTGTTCTTTTACCGTAATCACCGTTCAATTCATGAAGACAGTTCCACCAGCTAGGTCGGCTTCGGCTCCTCGCAACATCAAAGAGCAGCGGCCCTACAATTCTGTGCTGCAATGGTCCAGTACGTTGAACATGGCGACCTTCCATTTTGTTCCCCATTTCAGGTTGGACAATTGCTGAAGCCACTAGTGCGTGGGTATAAACAAATGGTGTCTAACCGAAAATAAAAGCCATTACTAATCAACTACTACTACTACTTCCTTACATAACGGAGACTGAATGTCTCAGACACGAGGAATCCGCGCTGCTGACTCTCCCTGAGGTCTAACATCTGGCACTACAAAGACCATTGAGTGGTAACTCCAGATAGAATGGCGCGAACATCAAAGGGCACATTGAGTTTCCCAGAACATCTTAAATACCGCCAGTATGCATATACCGTCCTGCACCTTTCCACCCCCGTTGGCACCAAGGAAGTACAGCGTCGCCCAATCGCTCAAACGTATGCAATACACCGTTATTCCCAAGGCTTGGGTGGGTGGGTGCATTCGATGGTCACCGAACAAACATCGCATCATTTTTGATCCAGGAATTCTCATACCATTTCAAATCCTGTCCATCGGGATGGGGACATTTCGTGTCGTTCACCGGTTTAGAAGACATCAATGGTACTGGGACGATTTATGGGTTGCACTATGTGTGGTTTTTAGTGTGGGAGTCTTCATTTCCGTATTAATGGCGGTGTTATATGAAGGTATGACTTTTTGCAGTACACAAAACGATGAGTGCTTCCCATGGCCAATGAAAAAATTGCAGGAGAGACTGTCATATTATTGACGGTGCAATATTGGATCGCAAGGTTTGGCGGACTTTGCATCGTTTGGTGAGATGGCGGCTTTGTTTTATAAATTCGGCTCTGAACGTGCCTTATTCCTAGGTCTTCGCGTATTAGCCTGGCATTCTCAATACTTAGGCTTGTGGAGCACGACAGAATCAGGAAACGACTTGTCATAGCCCTCATTATCTCGTGCATTATCATATGGGTGACAATGATCGTGCAAGCGAGTATGCGTTGTATCGTATTGCTTCCATATTTTCTTTGCCACCGACAGACCTGGCAAATCGTGGCAATTTGTTGTGTGTCTCCCCTTGCTCATCCCTTTCCTAGTCCGCTAATGACATTGGGTTCAAAGTATATCTCACCGCCGATGCATGCTTAGTATTCCTTCCGTTACACCTTCTAAGGAACAGCATGCTGCCAAAGGGAGATCGTTTCATGGTTAGGGTAGTTTTCAGTGTTTCCCTTCTATCATCCCTCGCTTCCATCCTTCACGCCATCTGCAAAATAATTCTGAAGACAGGCCACATTGGAGAAGCTACTGCGGCATTAAGAGTAAATATCGAATCTCTCAACGTAATTGTACTAATTGTGACCGATAGGGCGCTGTATCCCTCGCTGTTTGCAGTCTGATCGTCATCATTCCGTGTGTTTATCGTTTCTTCCGAAAAGTCGATCAGCTCCCAATCGTCCCCGTATCGTTCCATGTCAATATCCCCCAATCATCGGAAATACGGACACTCCCGAGAGCACCCGTTCCACTTGCACACCCCATGGTTAGAGACATTATCGTACGTTCCTTTCGGTCCTCTGCCTCCGCGGTCTCTACGCATAGTTCTGCACGATCGCAACGGATAGCTAATGATACACTCCATGCTTAACGTCTGTACTTCGGCCTCTCCATATCATGATCCAACGGCCTTGAACTCTGCTCGGCGGTGAGCATAAAATAAGACCATGGCATCAGCCATTTGAGGTTCGATTCAATCACATTTCGATCCTGAATTGGAATCTGTTGTCATTTACTGTAGTGTTACCCTTGTCCAGACACCTCTATGCGTACACGTTCATGAGAAGAGATCTAGCCTTAAGTATTTCAGCTTAGCGGAGAACACAGGGTAAGAATGTTGTGCATTTACGCATTTAGTACGCATATCAGACTCCATGCATAGTTCAGAGTCCAGTGCTACCCATAGAGTCGGAGCCGTACGTCTATGCCTGAACCACGCATTGCTCACTTACAGCCTGAGACACCAAACAGTATTAATGCGTACATATTTTACCCTCTACAGGCCCTGACAAGGCGCAATGGCCATGAATTTAGCCTCAGGCATGGTGCGCTTGTCGTGACCCTTAAAATAACCGTGTGTTCCGTCCGCCCGCCCCCTCCACGGGCTATCTACAATCGGCGTCATCCGAAAGGTTCGTGGTGACAAAGTGTGCGTCACGCGTCACACGTACTTATGTTCCCTAACAGTGACTACATACATCAGACACGCGCAGACCGCGCTGCTGGCCCTACCTGAGACCTGACATTGATTATCCGTTGCTGCGAATATGACCGGATCATAACTCCACAGTGCGACATCAAGGACACACTTATATACATCTCCATCCCTTGTACACATTGTACGCGTTGAATTCACATTGAGCACCTTTTTCATTTACCTCCGGACTGTCTTATATACCACCGCTATATAGTATTCTCCCACTTTCCCCCACTAGTGCCACCAGGAAATACGGGACCGCAGAACTGGGTCCCCAAAACGCATGCCTTTGCAATACTCCATCTTTTCCAAGGCTTGGGTGGGTGAGCACTCTCAATTGCTGCCGGATATCGTGGCATTATATTTGAATCCAGGAGTTCTCATATCATTCCATATCCTGGCCATCGGAATGGGGGTGTTCCGCGTCGTTCACCGGTATAGAAGAAAGCAGTGGTACTGGGACGATTTGTTGGTCACTCTATGTGTCATTTCTGACATTGTAGTCTCTATTGCCCTACTAATGGCGGTGCTATATGGTGGGACTTTTACGCTTTATATAATAATGAATCCCACTCAGTGCCAGTAAAAAATTGCAGGGGAGAAATCCAAAATGTTGATAGTGCAATATTGGGTTCAAAGAGTCGGCGGAGTCTGTGCCGTTTGGTGAGGAATAGCCACTTGGTTCTGTAAATTTGACTCTGGACATACCTTATTCCTAGGTCTTCGCGTATTAGTCTTGCATTCTCGACGCTCAGGATTGTAAAACTCGATATGATGAGAAAGTGGCTTACCATTGTCCTCATCATTACGTGCATTCTTATATGGCTTGTAATGGTCGTGCTAGCGGGTATGCCTTGTTATATGGCTCCGCACTGGGTTCCGATTGGTAAGGACTGTCACGATCGGATTTGGCAGATCGTGGCAATCTGCCGTGCGTCTTCCTTTGCCCATCTCTCACTCCTCGGGTCTTCTAACAGTATCGGGTTCAAAGTATTCGTCTTTTCTGACGCCTGTTTAGTATTCCTTCCGCTACACCTGCTAAGGAACAGCAGACTGCAAAAAGGAGACCGATTCATGGTTAGAGTGGTTTTTAGCGTTTCAGTTCTGTCATCCCTGGCCTCTGCCTTTCATACGATGTCCGAAATGAGTGCCTGGGGAGAGAAAATGGGAGAAGCTACTACTGTGTTAAGGGTAAATCTGAATCCCTTGAATGAATTATGCTTATTATGCCGATAGTCTGCCATATCCCTCGTCGTTTGCAGTCTGGTCGTCATCATCCCATGCGTTCATCGTTACTTCCGAAAGAATGATCAATTGCCGATTGCGCCCATATCGATCCGTATTAGCATTACCCAAGCATCAGAAATACGGACTCCATCAAGAGTACTCATTCCACTTGTGCACCCTTTGGTTGGGGACATTATCACGCGTTCCCTCCGGACCTCTGTGGGCTCCGCGCGTGGGTCGATCCGATCGCAAAGTGCGTAGTTACCGGCACAGTTCGTACTCGATATTTGTAGTTCAGCGCTTCCATACCTGGCAATATCCAGCCCGGCGAGCACATATAAATTGAGACCACAGCAGGCGATGATATACAGACGAGTTGCCCTGTTTATGGAACATACTAACCTAGGTAAAGAACGATTCGCGGTGCAATACCTGATCGACCAAGAGCTCGGATGTTGCGAGCCGTTCATTGACTTGACCAAATATCGATTCATGAACAAAGCCCTTAAATACGGCGATGAACCCTTCCAGGGTAGACTTCCACCTCGGCCATTGGGCGCTATTAGCATTCATCCAGAGAAAAGTGGAGGAAAAAAAAAGATAACCCATACTTAGGCAAGTGAAGAAAATCGTGTGGTCTTCCTTGCGTAATCTACCCCCTTTGATTCTTTATGCTACACTTTCTTCCTTGCAGTCCACGCCACAGTGAGATGAGTATAGTTTGTATATTATCGCCCGTCGTCGTGGAGCGCAAATTGCAAAGCATGCGCCCACGGACTGAACTTGGTTGTCCGCCACCCTGAATGTCTGCGAGTAATGTCTTGCCACCGGCCCATGTCTTCATTCATTCAATCTCCTTTCTCCTTATAGAAGACCTCACATAGAAACAAGGCGCTCGTGAAAATAAAAATAATTATTTTCCTGACTGCCGGTGTTTCCATTCATTTCCCCTCATTCTCCTCATCATTTACAAACTCCCATTGTGGTTGAGTGTCTCGCTGTAACATTTACACGATCTACCTAGGTTCTCAAATGTTCAAGAAGCCGGTTTACTAACTGGCACGGCTTTTTTCCTACCGTACTCTTCCCTGTGATTTTTATCCTCGTTCAGAAGGCATGTCCCCACTGAATGCCAGTGATGTAGTCTGGATTGGCAAGTAAATTCCAGCAACTTTTGGAAGTATTCCCCGATCTAATGAAGGGTATTTCCGTATTCATCATGGCGACCTTCGCCTATTCCATCGGTACCGAATGAAACAATACCAGTAGGATGATTTATGGACGATATTATGTCTGGCCTCTCTGAGGTGCGGCTCCCCGCCGACTGTGCGGATACGAAACATGCATTCGGCTTTTCGACGGAGGGAATCTGCCTTCCTTCGGTCATATGAAAATCTCAGCTATTCTAGGATAGAAAATGAATCACGATCAAACAGGACATCTCACACCAGAGTTAATGTCGTTCTCCGTGCATACCAGTGAAAGGGTTTCGGAGGTGATAGGCCAAGAAACTACAGCACATCCAAGGCGTGCGAGTATACTCTGAGGTGCCGTCCTCGAAGATTGGGCTACCGACCGTGAAGGGCGATCGCACTCTGTTAATAACTCACTAGGTTCAGGTTGGCTTTGCAGTCATATACGTCAATTACAACAATCTGGGCATCTCGGATGCACCGCTGAGCTCGGAGCCACAATGGATGGAAAGTGCAAACCGCCAACAGTGCTAAATGCCGAAGCCGAATCGTACCATGAAACGACTCGGCATGATGATCAAAAGCGCGTCCGAAACCATCGATTCTTGGGAATGATATCCTCAGTAGAGGTTTAAGTGGAAATATACACGAACGCCAGTGTCCGCCAAGCACTGCCCAGACGACTCTAGTAGGGCTGAAGTTTTGCCCAGGATGAACTACAGAGCGAACCCTATCCATGGAGGATGACGATGACCACAAGTATTGCTCCAGATGATCTACGAATTTGCATGTCCAACGAATTGTTTGTTATATTCTCGATCTAACAATATTACTTTACTTCTGAAGCCTCTGGTGTTAACCGGAAACGCATACTAGGATCATTTTCGACTGATAGATAGGACAGCCATAAATCGATATAGATGATAGATAAGAATAATGATGAAATGTCTTCATGTTACAAAACAAGCTATAAACCCTCCTGATTGTCCGAGGTAAATCACGCGGTCGACAGAACAAGCTCGGCCCGGGGACAGGAGTGGAGAAAAGTGGAGAAAAGTAAGGAAGAAAAAGGACTACATGGCAGATTGAATGTTGTAGCCATGAGGGCACGCCGCCATGCGGAGGCGGGTGAGAAAAAAAAAGTTACATCAGGGATGAGAAGTTTTTGTGTGGGGAGGAACCAGGTACGGAATTTAAAGTGTCATCCCCCCCCCTCGTTCGCGTACGGCGTTCGATGGAACGCTCCAAATCGGCTTCCCATCCAGGCTTTGCAGGAATAAATGATGTGGATGGCTGGACCTACTCATCAAGATGCGAAGGCTTTTCCGGCTCGCGGATTAGAAAAATCGCAAGTTGAGTCTGCGACCCGCCCCACCGCTGATAGAATACTTCGAACAGGGTCCGAGATGCTTATCTTATCTTACCTGCCTTTACAAGAACAACACGTTGAAACAATGATGCACTACTATTCTAGACATGTGGGCCGATTGACAGATTTATGACTTCCTCCAATGTGTCAAGTTACGCGGATCCCTTGTATCCGCAATTCAAACAGCCGATGCGGAGATCTCTTGCTCGCACTAGCCTTTGTCGGGCGACGAAACCAGACTATAAAAATACGGCTAACTCTTATCCCCCGGGCGAGAATTACATGTCCCCGCTGAGTGTCAGCGATGGAGTCTGGACCGGTAAGCAAATCCATTAGCTGCTGGAAGCATGCGTGTTTATTGATTTAACGAGGCATATGTATCTCATTGCATCTTTTTGCAATCAGCATGGGGACGTTCCGCCTTTGCCGTCGATACCGGATGAAGCAATATTACTGGGATGATTTATGGGCGGCAATATGTCTGGCTTCGGAATTGGGGCTCCTCGCCTCGGTGTGGACGCCACCCGTGGAAGACGGTATGTCTCAAGCTCTCAATGGCAGTGACGAATAAGGTCCACGAACGACAGAACGGCGTAGACTATCTGGACGATAAAACCGTCAGCAAGACAGCTGGCTTTTGGTTGTCGGCAATCTGTCTTCCTTCAGCGGTTTGGTGGCATATACGTTCCTACCCGTCCTAGGACAGAAGCTGAATCATGAACAAACAGGACTTCTCACATAAGTGTCTCCTTCTCAGTACTTCGGCTCGTGTCACAATACGACTACACGAGGCGTGCAATACTTGTGGCCATCATCGTCCTGCTTAATTCTTTATGGATAGGGCTCGTCTTCAGGTTCATCCTCACTTGCACTGGGAGCAAATCTCTAGTCATGCTAGAGATGGCCAAACATTGCACGGTAACCAGTGCTGAGCGCACTGGGATTCGCCTTCGTGTGTATTTGTTTAACATTTCCATAAACCTCTGCTGAGGATATTTTGATTTTCCCCAAGAATTCATCTTGTTGGATATGCTCGTGATCTTCATCGCTCTTCACTTGATTAGAAATATCAGACTGCCAGCAGCGAGTCGTTGCATGATACGATTTGTCTTCAGCTTTTCGATGTTGTCGGTGGTTGCACTTGTCGTCCATTGCAGCATTGAGCTCAGCAATGCGTCGGAAGTGCCCAAATTGTCCCAGTTGATGTATATGATAAGGGTAAGCTATAAAGCGCGGGCCATTTGCAGATCTGACGAGTTACTGACGGTGGTTCATCTATTAGGGTGCGATTGCCCTCATAGTCTGTAGTTCCATCGTCGTGGTACCGTGTCTTTACCGGGTTTTCGTAAAGGGCGAAGAAATCTGGATAATGACAACGTCGATTTTCATCAACGATTCTAATACGAGCGGTTCCGAGTCGATGGTGGCACCTCAAAGTATACTCGCACCGCTTGGACGTGCTATGGTTAGAGATGATATTGCTCGACCCTTCCGATTCATTTCTTGTCCCGCCGCATCCCAAATCCCTCCACTAGGTGTGCACGACGGGGAACGACATCAACATTTCAGATAGCCACGAGCTTTGAATGTCCCAAAAAGTCGCATATATTGTATTCTAGATCTAACAAATACTATTACCACTAGAAACTATCATGATTCAGTGGCGTATTGAGTCCGTGCTCAACACAATCCAACAATAGCATTGAGTCATTAGCATCCGATCTTCGTTCCTTACCTTGTCACCATTGGCCTGCGCATAGTGCATGATCAGACTTCACTATAAGCACCCTACGCAAAGACAACAAACACGAACCTCGAAAAAGAGCTGGTCATTCTCCGAAAAAAAAAAATTAATACTGTACCTTTTTTAGGATAGCTCGTATTTGTGCGACTGCTGGGTTGCACCAGGGGCCTGAGATCAATAACCAAACTCGGCCGTTCTTCTCTGAGATTGTGGGGTGCTGGTCTTACAAAGGGACCGCGTTGTCAAAAAAAAAAGGACACTCGAAAGAATGTTGCAGCGGAAAGCCTCACTTTAGGGGCCAACTGAAACCGAACGCATGTAGAGGAGGCGCGTGATTTGGCCGATACTTGTGTGGGTTTCAGCGCGGCAGATTTGGTGTACCTACCGTTTTACCGATGGGGACTCTGGAGGTCCTGGGACAGGACGGAGATATTCTGGATTGTGGGAGGTACATGAAAGCGATGCATGCTTTAGATGTCTAAGGTGACAACCTAATGGAAAAAGGTGGAAGAAAAAGAAAGAAAAAAAAAGCAAGGAGTGACATTATGCATTAAAGGGGGTTATAGTGGACAGAGTGGGAAAGAGAGAGAGAAAGAGAGGGAGGATGGGATGAGAAAAAGGATGGTTGATGAAATGCAGCAGGTAATGCAGGATATATATATATAAAAGTCACGGTCAAGCAGGACGACAGCATGGAGAAGACAAGAGTCGAAGCTTGGGATAGATGTATGTATGATGCAATAAGGGCGTGGATTGCAACGGCGAAGTAGAATTCGGGTAGGGAATAGAAGGCGAGCATGGAAACAGCGGGTGGACTCTATAGCCGGCCGGGAGATTGGAAATGCGCAGTAGAAGGAAGAGGTGTTTGATGTGGGTACAGGAGAAACAGAGACTCCAGAAACAATGAAGATAGCAACGTGGGAGAGAGAGGGCGTGCTCTATAGACAATCGTGTGAACGAGGACGAGGAAAAACCGCGGTCGACGGGAAAACGGGGGGGATGAAGCAGATAGAAAACAGGTCGGGGCGGGCAAGACGGCAGATAGGATAGACAAGAAGGAACTTTGGGAAGGAGGATTGATCCATAAAGGCCTAGGCTTGCTATGTAGCCAAAAACAGCACAGAAAAAGAAGAAGCATCGGGCCCCAGAACTTTCCGGCGTATGGGAAAGGACCATGGGTCACAGGTTACAGTGGAGACAGATGCGAAGACTCCATTGACATCGTGCGCCGCTTGAACCGCAACGGGATGTGCAAGGAACCAAAGTCGCCAGTTTCGGCAGAAGCACGGGCTACGTCATTCCTTTTGTCAGGACTGCTTGGAGCGGATTGACGAGTGGGGTGGCGTTTAATGGGAGCGGGGGAAAGCGTTGATGTAGAGGATATTGATGGTGTAGGAGATGTTGGGGGGGAAGGAAGGAGAGGAGAAAACAGGGGAGAGCATGCAAGAGTGGAAGAGGTAAATTTTTCTTTTGTCCCATTTTCTCGTTCTGGGGGTTTGAGATTTTCTGTGCTGTTACAATCCCGAAGAGCCGCGTCTGGGAGAGAGACGAAACCCAATCTGGAATCCGCGCGTGACCCCAGTGATGGCTTTGATACTGACCGTCCTTCACTATTATCATCCCCATCGTCGTCTAGTTCAATCTCCATGTCGTTAACGATGATAACATTCCGTTTCCGAATTGCAGTAGAAGCATTCGACGACGACGCAGGGGCAGCGGCAGACGGCTTTTCTTCCTCCTGGTCTAGTTCAATCTCGATACCATTCACGATCATAACGTTCCTCTTGCGGGGAGGCAGACCCTCCGGCGGCGAAACAGCAGAAAAATGGCGATGGGAGCCCGTAGAATCATCATCCGCATCATGAATCAGGGCGGTCGGAAAATACGAATCGATCGGACCAAAGTGGGGCCGACAGCGCTCATCTCCACAAGACAGATGTCTTGGGGGCAGCTGAAGGAAAGTAGGTTCGGGAGAAAGGGATGATGCACACGAGATAGGGCTGTCCAGGGACGCATTGGTCAGTGAGGGCGTTGGAGGGTCGGTTTGGTCTGTGTCTGAAGTAAGATCGGGGGATGCACTGCGTGAGGACGGGTTGGAAGTAAGAGGGGTCGTTGTCTCTGACGAGGGAGGGGTGTCAAGTAAGGGGAGGAATGTAAATTTCGGCTTTAGCCGCCGAACTGTGGGATTAGATATCTTGCCGAAGTGGTTGGGGTTGAAATTACCACCGAGACAGGGCTGCTGCTGCTGCTGCTGACGGTGCTCGTGGTTGATAGGAGCGTTTGCAGCCGGACTCGTTTTTGCCGCCGCAGCGATGATATTCCTCTGAAAGAGCAGTGAGGTAAGGCCGAAGTTGTAATTGGTGGTCGGACTAACGTGAGACGGTGTCCGGACATTCCCCTGAGCCTGCCCAGGCGTGGTATTGAAATTGGCAGAATTGGGAGAATTTGAACCGGAACTGGGACTGGGATTGATCTGGTTCCCGTTGTGGTGATGATGATAATGATGATGATGCTGATGCTGAGTTGCTGGTTCCGGTAAGAGCGGCAACAGGGTAATAGGAACGCCTGAGAGGTACTGCCGTGCTGGCCTTCCTGTTGTCGGATCTGGAGGTTGGTTGGCGAGAGGTAGCGATCGTTGGATTTCCCTCAGCTCAATCAAGTCCCTGTTTGGAAAAAAAAAAAAAAATGCCGGGCGTAAAAAACAACCAGGCACGCCAAGAGTCAGTAAAAGTTATTTTTGGTCAAGAGACGAGCGGAGGAGGGAGGGAAGATGGGGAAATGGAAAGGCAGTATAGGCTAAATAAAAACAACCGGGTCAGGGAAGGGGAGGGCGGGACTTACTGATATGATAACTTGCGACAAGGCTCAGCAGGGGTACGATCCCACTCATCCGCGAAAAAGACCTGCTCTGAACCATCCGCCACGAAGGCTACGCATTTTCTGGCGTGGACGCATTCTGGTACCGGGCTCGGCATGGGGGACGGTTGTTTCAGGCAGCCCTTCATGGCCAAGGGGGGAAAGCAGGGCACAGACGGCGGTGGCAATTGTGGTAGTGGGTAGATGAGAGAAGAAGCAAAAGACAAATCTGCGAGTTCTTTTGCGGTTTTGTTTTGGTTTTGGCCTCTCTTTTCAATCTTTTTTGCGTGTTTTTAGCCAAATGCACGTGGGAATATTTCGCCCCCCCTTGACGTTTTAGCAGTGCTCTCCCGCCAATTATCCCGAAACGGCCGAAATCGCGCCACCTCCCTCCCCGACGCCGCAAGCTGAAAAGCTCACTCTCCTCCTCCCTTGTCTCTCTCTGCTAAACCAGTGTCCACAGATCGAATACGCTCAACCCGTAGGGTCTAAGGGGGCGCATGGTTCAAGCCCCGCCTGTGCCAAGCTATTTCTCTGGGGCTGGCGGCCTTCACGTGGCCCAGGAAGGGCCGATATTTCCCAGGATCCCAGGTTTTCCCAGCCAATGGCGAAAAAGCGATTTTCTCACCGCTTTTCTTGGCTCTTACTCCTAACACTCCTTTTTACGGCATTGGATTGATGGTGCACAGCAGGCCATATAGAAAAGAGGGGGAAAAAGGGGGAAAAAAGAAAAGACACACCTCCAACGGTGCTCCACTGGACCCACTGTGTTGCGTGCACAGCAAGTACTGTGGAGTTTTGTTGCTCTTATTCGGGTCCACATGCGGTATTTGCCCCCACGGTTGTTACCCAAATGTGTATTCTTTTTTTTCCTACAAGGAGGACCCTGACTCCTCGAGGCTCCTAGGTTCGAGACCCAGTGAGGCGAATGTGGCTCAATGGCTGTCCAAAAAGGCATTCCTGCCCCGAATCTCTGTTCTCATCCCCACGACCGCTCGTTCCCTCTCCCTCTCTCTCTCTCTTTACTATTCTCCCCATCGATTTCATTTAGTTCTAATCCTATACCATCAAACTATCTCTCCTTTTGACCTTTTTTGTTTGGATACACACACACACACACACTACGTTACAACTCTTGACCAACCGCCGCCCGATCCCAAGCCTACAACCAAACCTGAGAATCAGAAAAGTTCCCAACGACGTCCAAGTACTCGAATACAATCTCCCCTCGCCTTTTTAGGCGATCGTCCCGTGTGGTTGTCAATTATGCTCGTGGCTTGAATTGGGTTGCCGTCCACCACCTCCGATCAAATTTGCCATCTCAATTACATACCTAATACAGTAGATACCCTCACCTTCACCCTCACACCCTTACTCGATGGTGAGAACGAGGACTACTTAAACTATAATTTTGACTAATGTTATTACGTTTTCTCGGGTGCCCCAATCAGACGTACCCGACAGCATGTTCATTGAATTACCACATCGTCCGTTTCTGCCGCACGGAAGCTAGTGTTCTGTATTGTCCTTACCCGGCGTCCCACATTTTATTTTATTTCATTTTTTTGGGGAAGGGGGGGGGATACTCAGTTTCACGACTGCAGAACATACTGTATTTGTTTGGTCGTGTCGCGTTTAGCTGAACTGAATTCGAGATCATAGTTCCAACGCCACACACTACTTGAATTTACCCCTCGCCAATATATACAAACGGGATCCGAACACAAACAATTGCCAGCGTCGCCCTTTTCACAGACCCAGACCAAGCATAGCAAACAAAACCCACAGCATTCATGAAACGTTTTCTACCTGTGCCACCCACGGTGGCGAACTACTACACAGAAGATCCAACGCCGCTGACTATCCCAGCGGACCCCGGAAGAATTAACGTACCGGCGGGCGGCATCTAGTAAAATGTATTCTTCTACCGCCACAAAAAGAGTTCCGAATTTTTACTTTGACCTTGTATCGCAAGAGTCCCATAGCGACAAGTTACGGCGCCTGTAATTTTTTTTTTCATACATCTGGAAGGTAATGGGCCTTACATCAGAACATAAATTTACCCGCGGCGGAACTCACGCAACACGCAACGAGAATTGAGAGAAAAAAACTAAACCCACTTTCATCAACCGACCCCGACCCGAGGAAGACGAATTGGAATCTACGTAGTCTTTCATCCTTCTAAGCTTGTCAGCCCCATGGGGATGCACGGGCCTTGAACCCAAAATACTTTCACTGGGGACACCCACATCCTCCTGTGGTCGTAACCGAATAGGTGAATAGCAGAGTCAGGGAAGCGAAAAAAAAAAACCCCATCAGCGTGGGCATCATGCACAATGTCATGTCCCTTTGCGGCGGCGAGTCGCTTCCACTTGGGGGGCGTGGAAAAGGTGAGTGAGCGGCATCGTGAACGTACGTAGGACCCGCCCGCCCCCATTTGTTAGCGTAACCCCTAACCCGGTATCTCCCGGGGCGCGACGATGTGCTTCTCGGTTGCATTCCGTCAATTTGATTACAAGAAGAGGTTGATAACTCTCGACTCGGGTTACTGAGTTTGGCTAAGGATTGAAATTTTTTTTGTTCGCCATACAGGCTCATTTTCTGATCGTTGCATAACGCACCATGTTGTAATTTACGTCATGGTCCAATATATAACTGTCGCCGACGGACGACTGGGGGTCTCATTTTTCTCATGCTCTTGCGTCAAATCGGTCACGTCGGTGTTTATTCTCCCTGTTCATACGCGTTTTATCATTTTCCATTACGAGAAATAATTACTTACGTCGGAGAGCTACTCTTTCTCTTGAGTGTCAATACATATACTTGAATCACTCGGATGTAATATCATCACCTTTGGAAGATATGAAATGCAGACGGTATTGCCTGGCTGTAAAAGTTGAAATGACACACAGTGTGTGAATTCGTAGAGTCAAGCCATTCTGGCCCTAGCAGCAAAAAGTCCGACAAAACTGCCATAATGCCATTGGGCCATCGAACATATGTACCAACAAGATTAGCACAAAAATGGTTAGCCCCGAAAGGATTAGGCTAAACATACACTGGCAAATGCGCCACCAATTACAAGTTTGAATTTCCGCCAACTTAAATGTCATCCCGGGCATCTAGAACTAAGTCATAACTGACTCACAGATGATCCTGCTGCGCCGGAGGGGCACCAAATTGTTAGATCAAGGGATCACATCAATACGTGGTCGTCGGTAGGCAAAGCTGTCACCAGGCATGTAACCAAGCCCACATCTGGGGCGTTCTATAATCGTTCACTGCCCGCTCTAGATGCTGAAAGTTTTCCGCCTCAAGTTTAACCCAGTGTAGTTAGGTACTGCGTCTCTCGGAGTTCTCGGAAGGCATCATTTAGTCAATCACAAGGATCCTCTTTGATGAAGTGATGAACGAACGCAATACCTCATGACCTTCCGACACGGAACGCCGTTTTGAGGGCCCTGAAAACGAATGAACAAGATCTCAATTCAAACTACGACACATTTCTGAATGTGAGCGGCGGGCGTTTGCGTCTGGACTGATTCGAGGGTGCTCCCGCGAATATTCCTCCTTCGCGTCATCGGTGACGCGGTGACGCTTGACCTAGGCCATATCCATATTAGTCGTACCATCAATGCCCGATAAGGACGTTTGCCAGGGGCAACCTGTAAACTGACAAGCAGCACTGCGCATCATCACAAATGGGGAAAGCTCCCGGCGTGACTTGAAACTGCCCTTTTCGGGTAATACATATCATCCGGATATTTTGATGGCTGGGAAGCACTGAAGGTCAATCGCACAATAATGCCACCAGGGGTTCAACCACGGGGTGGGAGAACCTCTTTCTCCTTCCATGTTTTATGCCAAAGGGGAATATGCTATGCATCGAATCCCCAGTTTCCTCTGAGATAAGGTTAGCGCCTCTAATGATGAGAATGCCATCGGTTATACCGGTATCTTAATGTGACCAATTTGAATGGCAAAGTGTATCACCTCAGTTACTCTGAGCGTCCGCTTTTCTCGTAGAGCCAAAACGGGGGTCGATACCCATTATGCCTAAATATTAGCGAGATGGACAGGCAATTTGAACATAAAACGTTTCCCACAGCCCCTTCACCTGCGGCCTTCCAATGTGGGCACCTGGGTCTCACGAAGCCGTGTCCGCCCATTGAATCGTACCTTTTTTCTCATACATGTGTCTGCCTGTCCCTGTTCAAATAAGCAAACGGAGCTTGGCATCCGGAACAAGGCGCAATGAGGCAAAGGGTGACTACACATCGTTGGCAGCAGATTCCCATGAGTGTGACTAGCAACACTTGTTCGTTACTGTAGCTACTTGTCAAGCATGCGGGGGTAGTTTCCCCATCTTGTCTGTCCCCTCATGTCGCCTGGCGCGGATATCAGCTTGGTAGCCATCGATTGTATCAAATCGTGGCCTGGCGGTACGTTAATGACCTGATGATGAAATTGCGTGAGACCCGAAAAAAGCGGTTGATCTAGCCCCGAAAAAGGCGCCAGGTGATGTTTCGAGCCTGATATCATGCGTCCCACGGTGACAGGCCACTCTGAATTAAGTCAACGAGGCAACACGCAGGTCCAGGACTGTGGGGAAACTCTGGGGTGGCAGGAGTGGAGTGCGCCGTTTATGGGATCTGGAACGTGCTTGGCTCCAGGTTCAGAAACTTTCATAGAAAGACGCTTGTCCACCGGTGTTTAATTTGAACACCATGATATAAAAGAGCCTAAAATACCCCCAAGAGGGTGGAAAACCGATCAAAACAGGCGCGGTCACCAGCTACTTTCTGAGAATGGAGGCAGTGCAAATCATGATAATAACAGTATATAGTATTAGCAGCGATGGTCTAAATCACGTACCATTTGGATATGCACAGCTACATAGGATAGGGATCTGGCAAAATCGATGAAACAGATATCGACGTGAGACCAGGGTTCATGTAGGATATATGACATTCCACGTACAGCAGAGCCTGTGAGCTGCCTGGCCTAAGATAGAGCATCATGGGACACCCTGGGAGATGATGATCTTACTATTGAGGAACACCAGAGGAATACTAATTGGCATGATGGTGCTACTCTGCCCGCCTGCTCCTTAGCGAAGGACTCATGTGTCTTGGTACCGCTAAGCGGAAGAGTGACATGGACACAGCATGTTATTTCCCTGCAGCGGCAGGGCCATCTATGGACAGGCTGCTAAGCGGGAGGCACCATAATCCGGTCATGAGTTACTAATGACGCCTTTTAGGGGTAATTTCCTCAACTCCTGAGTTTAACCTAGAGGGAATGTCGTTGTCATAGCCGTTTTGCATCCGAGAAGGGTCCTAAAGAAAGAAAGCGAGTTAGAGCTAATCGTGGGTCTGGATGGTTCGCTTTCCACGGCATTCTGAAACGTACAAGACAAACGTTCAAAAGCCTCAAAGAACGTCATGGGTTTTAAGGAAATTGCATTGAAATCTTCCAGTACCTGAGAGAGAGAGAGAGGGAATCAGGTGATTGTGGCGTTCGGGATCTGTCGTCATATAGACTTGTTGGACAAGTCCGCTAATTCAGGAGAACTAAAACAGGCGTGCGCTGTTGCCATTCATGGTTCTCGACGGTCTTGGAGGCGTGGATCAAACCTGCCATTGTGTGGATACATCACTTAATTAGTGATAAGGCCATTTCTTGATTATTGACGCTGCATCGACGTACGCGGTTCCCATGGTGTGGAAAGGCGGACTTGTGTGCACATGGGGCATAAATTCCATCGGCACCAGTTAACATGAGGCCATCTAATCAGAAAAAAATTGCAATCGTGGTGTTCTATGCGCCGAATGTGCTTCATCACCGGATCATAGTCAGCTGCGAGAAAGCCGCTGGGGTTCTTTTAAGGTATCAAAGTGCACACACGGTTAGCATGTTCACGTTCCATGACTATCGGAGGTTCGTGTTAATAAAGACTGGTCACGAGAACGCAGACACGCACAGTGGCGTATTTAGAATCCTCTCATGTCACCGAGCGCAAACTGGCAAATGTGAGAGCATGTCGTTACGGTGATGGGAGAGGCCGTGGACCGCGGCTTTAGGGCACTCGGGAGAGTCCACCGCTTTTATTCGAACGTATCTCACACCAACAGTGCGGTCAAGATAACTCAAGACGTGGGGTTGGGAGTTTGGCAGCACCAAAATGTAGAGTGGCGATGAGCAAGGCGATTATGTAATCAGGCGCTTTCCGGTTGTTGACCTTTAGTGGTTTTGTCTTGCCCACGACTGGGAAGAAGGGCCGTCCGCTATCCAGAGGTCTATTGGAAATTTTTTTTTATTGGGACCCATGCCAATCAAGCACCTTGAAAGTGAGAGACAGGTCCATCATCGTCATGTGGTGTAGGAATAACATGACTGATGTGTGTTTTTTTCCATAGGTTACTTGCAGGAACGCAAAGGTCTCCAAACACTCCCGCTCTCCGTACTTTCCGAGTTCCGGCTTGGCATAGATGCGTCGCATTACCTGAACAACTTGCTAGAGGGCCCTTCCACTCGGGAGCCTCTCCTCGCTGCCACGGGCGGGTTGCCCTTGGCCCTCGTCCAGCGCATCGAATCCGACCTGCGCTGTCTAGGAGAGCTGCACATCAAACCGGTTTTCGTGTTCCCGGGGCTGATGCCCAACAAGCGCTGGAAGCCACAAAACAATCCGGGGATCAACGAAGCCTGCAGGGACAGGCGGGAGGCGTGGTCAAAGTATGAGGAAGGTCAAGAAGAAGCAGCGACCAAGTTATTTGAAGGACGGAGCTGCTTCGTGCAGTGGGATATATGGAGGATGGTCCTCCGTATCTTCCGCCACAGGAACGTTGAATTCATTGTTGCGCCTTATCTCGCTTGGGCACAGGTATTTATGTTCCTCTGCGCATATCTGGGCTGAGGCTTTTGCCACGCATAGCTTCTATACCTCCAACGCCACACTAAATCATACGTCCACGCCATATACGGTTCTACGGATACCCTACTTTATCCTGGAGTTGATAAGCTCATCACAAGTCTCGATTTGAGCTCGACTAGCCCATCGTTCACATTTTTATCCAAAAAGACGCTTCTGCAGGACCTTGGCCTCAGCGAGGACCAGTTTCTTGATGTTGGAATCCTTGCCGGTTTTGACAACACTCCCTCGTTCCCAGTCAACAACAACACGCAAGAGAACCCTTTTAAAAGTGCCGTTGACATGGTGAAACATCACAAGACTGGGCATGCAGTCACGACCGCGTATGCGGAGCACCCGGCCGCCAAGGCCACTCAGTACCCGGAGCATTATGCACGCACGCGTGCGATGGTGAAATACCCTTTGATTATCTCGTCCGAGGGAATGGTTCTCCCCTTGCCTCTGGCAACACCTCCGCCACCCAACCACGGGCACAACTATCATCATCCGACCGCGGCCGATATCCCTGCCGATCTTCAGGACGTCTACACGAGCCGGCTTCCAGACGAGGTCTACTTCTATATGTCCCGTGGTCTTTTGGGACCGCAGGCGTTGGTGTGGTTGACCACGGGGTTGATCATTGAGAATCCGCCGTTGGATAATGGTGAAACGACGGAATACAGGCGATTCGTCAAGGAGGTTATCACGGACGGACAAACCGGACCGAGGGCAACAGCACTGGCTCTCATCAGTAGCGTCTTGAACCCCTTTTGGGGTTCGCGGAAAGTGTTTGGATCCTTCTGGTTTGAGCAAGGGACGCTTCACAACCATAATCAAAAACCTGTGCAACATAATTCCCATCCGACGGCACAGCTCGCGGAGAGGGTATCCGGGTGGCATATCACGTATACACTTGTTGAAGAAGAGCTACGAAGACAGAACGTGAGTAATTTTCTTTTCTGTCGAGAACAATGTGATCCGATTAACAACATGGGAAATAGTCGTCGACTATCGATTTTGCCCTCTGCCTGGGCGCCACGGCTACGGACAAGTTGGCAGTGCGGACCAAAATCAAGCCGAATCCATCACAGACACCTTTAGACAAGAAGGATGAACTGGTTGCCAATGTTATTTGTCGTTTCCTTGAGTTGAGAGGGTGAGTGAATATGCTGTATGATGTGATTTTCCCCGTCTTGATACAGCTGATGGGTAAGGTTCCTGTTAAATTCTCACATGCATTCGCCACTCGCACGGGCGATGTATGTCGCACTGCAACAAGTTCGTATCAATGACAAATTCCAGGATCCCTTGTACCTGTTTCTGGAGCTGGTCAGGGCAGGGGTGATGCATGGGCATTTGTGGTCAGGCCGCGCCTTCAGTGGAGGGCCGAGCTTCGGCACTGGTGCGTTATTTCTCAGGCACATGCGGGGAAATTTCGGATTGATCAGACGAAACACTCACAGATGATGAAAAGTCGTGTATGTTACTTGTCATGCGTGTGTTGAGCATCGTGCCATTAAACTTCATGGTAAGACTAGGTGGAATTCTCACCCATTGCCCGGTTAAATGGTTCTAGTCGCAGCCGTGGTCTGCCCCCCTGTCCCGGGAGCTGCTGGTGTTCAACTCGTTCGTGCGGTCCTTGACACGCGCGCTGCGGACGCTGCTTGAAGTGGCGGTGCTGAACCTGCTGCTGCGAGGAGACGCGCGGAAGACGAGGGACGATTTCCTGGACATTGCGCTGTCGCTTCCCTTTCAGGGTGAAGTGAACACGGGGTTCGGTGTTCTGGCGAAGGTGTACTTGGACGCTCTCACGCACATCAACAATGGAACGCGAGTGCGGGATCCGAATGCGGAAGGGGTGAAGGAGGCCAAGGCACTGGCACTTGAAATATGCGAAGAGACGTTTCCGGGCGTAAAGTATCCGAAACAAGAAGTCGAGCGCGGATTCCGGTTCTGGGATGTAGTGAGTGTGCTTGCCGGACACAGTGGGGTACAGAGGACTAAATACAAGACACAGGCATTGACGGCGATGCGGCAGCTGCACTCGGAGGGGCAGGTGCTTCAGGAGCTGATTGACCAGTTTGAGGCAGCTGAGGGATGGCTAGCGCCCATGAGACCATGATATCATTGGTGAGGAGAGTGTGGGAAAGGGAAGGCAGGGCCGTGGATATGTTGAGGATGAGAAAGAGCGGTCCAAATGGAGTAAAACTAAGAAATCGATGAGAATGGAAACCGATTAAGAAGAGGTGATAAGAGATCTGAGATGTGGGAACCAAATCGGCAGGAATGGATCTGAGAACGAAAACCAGAGACTTCCCTTGCAAACTTTTTACGATCCCTTCTCCCACTCCTCCACTACAAAATGCGCATGCCGCCCGCGTGCTCTGCGCCTTAAATTCCCTCCCCCCACCTTCTCTCCCCTCCGACTCCCCTCCTCCCATGTCCGACTCTTTCCACTCCATCCTCTCTCCCGCTGCTGACCTCTTTATTCCCCATCACGACAAGCTTCCCGTCCCGCCTGCATACTTTTACTACAACCAACCTTACTCTCTCCAGATAATACAGCTCGTCGAGTGTCCTGCACCGCCTGCTCCAGTTCACCAACAGTCCAACTCGTACTACCACTCTTCCCAGTGCTCCTCTTCCTACGATGATGAATCCGAAGATGACTCACAAGAAGAGCTTTGTTCCTCCTACTGCTCCTCCGACCTCCCACCAGAGGAATTCGATTCCCCCCAGTTAGCGGGCTTTGACAGACCCGCTTCTTCGCCCTCTCCCATCTATTCCCCGCCATCTACACTTCCACAACTCAAACTAGTCGACACGGACGATATTCGAATGAAACGCATCTTGGCGTGGAGAGAAGACTTTTCAACTGCCATGTCCGCAATGCTATCAGGTCGGTTGCTTTGTTTTAATATGAATGAAATCATTCATGTATCACTTTTTTTTTGTGTGTGCTTCCAGACTCTGCGTCGTCTCATAATCCTTTAAAGCGAAAGTTTGATGACGAGCCGTGTGAGGATGACGACGACACGGTAAGCCAAATGCGCTCTCCCTCTCTCTCTCTGTCCTGTTCTCACACGTAGTATCCCCCAACCAGGTATCCCACTCTTCAAAACGATCACGCACGACAGATGACGAATCTAGTCTCTCCTCATTTGGGGAACACGCCTGCCCAGCCTGCGATGCCACTTTCCCAACGCGGCAGAGTCTACGCCAACACGGGCTAGACGCTGCCAAATCCAATGAGGCATGTTCCGTTGCTGTCGAGTATGCGTTCGAGTGAACGCAGTACTTGTCTCTGTGTGCGCGCGCTCAATGTCGCGGGTCGTTTGTCCCGCTGACCGAGAGAATACTCTTGGCTGGGTGGACGCCATCCTCTACTATCCCACTATCCCGAATCCCCCCTTGTCCATTTAAAGAAATGGGGATACTTCAACTTGTGGGACTTTGTATGGCTCCTTTCTTCGCTTCGCTCTGAAGGAAGGAAAGAATCACCCGCCTTCGTTGTCACTTCAGCTCTACCGATCTTACCCGCGTCTCGTTCCCCTCTCTCTCCGCTTATCGCTACCCACGCCATACCAACTTGGCTTCTAGTTCTCAGCATATAATTTACGCCCATAGGAAGGGGGCAGTGGGGAAGGCTCCCGCCACCCCATCATATGGGCCTGCGAATCATCTCCTTTCTCTCATCCCATGCCAATACGACACATGATTGCATAGCTCCGCGGAACCATATATATCCTTGCTATGTTCCATTTTGACTCATCAATATCTCATCATCAACAAGTGTAACAATAACTCTTTCATGGTTTTACGCAAAACTCCTTTTTCTTTTCTTTTTTCTTTTTTTCGCTCTATGCTATGACTAATTAATGCCACTTACAATGGTAAATGTCTTATTTAAATGTAGTTTATATTACCTTAGTATAATAATCAAATGATCTTGGGACCCTCTACCATGATGAACAGCAGATTTTTACTAAAACCTTTTGTCACTGCCTCGGCTAAATTTCCCAGCTTTCTAACACCGGACAGCGGCATACGGAGATAACGAGTTATTGGCCTAATGCAAATGCAATTATATATATACAGTACGTACGGCGCATAACTTTTTTTTTTTTTTTTCCTTCTTTGACGTGGGGGCGATGAGTTGAGGTTAAACATCCGCATGGGAACGTATTTACCCCAATATGGATATAGCAAGGCATGGGAATCCGGAGACGGTTGCCAAACCCCACTGCTAGGGCGCAGTTGCAGTGCAAGTCACACAAGTGCCACACACACCTTGGCAGAGCCTTAATGAGCCCTTGGCGTTCTCCGCTCACCACCAACCTAGGCGTTGTGCAATGAGATTCTAGGAGTTTCCGCTTTTTCACTTGTGGAAACTTTGTGATCATTCCTTTAGTACATATAACGCTCTGTTGGAGCCAGGTCATTTATACTTTGTGCAAACCGCGGAGTGCCAAAGCTTTGCCGAATTACAGGAAAAACTTGTTACCGCGTACGTTGCGCTTCCCCACGTCAAACACGGAAATAAAAATAAAAAAGAACAAAAGGGCTGTGTATGTGTATATATGTATGTGTGGATGTTATGGCTGTCGCTTGGCGGCCCCCAACACCTGCCGCCGAGACGCCGCCTCTGGTCGGCACATCGATGCCCCCGCGCGACGACGCGGGTGTTCCTTCATGCCGCCGCCGCGTAATCCACACTCGCCGGTTTACCCACGCCGGCTATCCGTGAACGTTTCAAATTACGAAATTCGGCTGGGTGACCGGGCGGTTGTCACGAACTAATCTCTCCCAATTGGACTATGTGCCGAAGCGACGACGCGCGGCGGCGCGGGACTGAGAAATTAACTCAATGGGTAACAGAATGACACGCTGCGTCTTGGATCACATGTGCTTATACTTGGGTACCACTTGCTTTTTTTTTTACTCTTTGCTTGAAAAATTCGCATTCACAGCATTGTCTTACGTTCTGAGCTCCTGGCTATTACTCGGCACACGTCTCTCTCTCTCTCTCTCCCCCACTTATCGCCACAGGGTTACCAGTGACAAGTGAATCCTTCCCCTCTATTCCGGCGGCTATGGTAGTATTTTACGCAACTATGCTCGTAAACTTTAAAGAGCTGTTCCCAAGACATGTCACAGCAACGTACCCGATCTATACTGTCTAAGATTGTTATGCCAACTTCCAAGTCATGTAATGTATAGACCTTGGCATGCACAGCTAGCCTACCGCCGCCGCCCCCCCTGCCCACTGCCAGGGTGATCGAAGTATACCTGTTTCCAATGCGACCATGACACTGGGGAGAACCGGCCATATATAGACTTATCAGTGGCTCCTTTTTCCGCGGCTTCTTTTCATTATATTGTGTCCACGCATGTCGCACGTCGAAGCATACCACATGCCAGGATACCCGCTGGAACCCAGAGAGTAGCGTGTGGCGTTCTGCCGTGTACTATAATACATGCGGCTTGAAGGGGGAGGGGAGAGAAGAAGGGAAGGGGGGAGGGAGGGCCCAGAGCGGAAGTTGACGTTATAATTGACATGCCCTCAAAAGAGCGAGGGATTCTCATGTGCGTTCTTCAAATATACTCGGCTTCCCAACCGCCACGACAGGGTAAAACACTTCATCGGTCTACAAACATGCGCCCGGCTATGAGTGCGAATCTATTTTGTCTTTGATACGTTCACACACCGTGTCCTTTCAAAAAGTTCATGCGCACATGTCATACATTAGTTTTTTTTTTGAAATCAATTCGATCAAGGCTTTTTCCTTTTTTTTCGGGCTGTAGCGAATTTGGGAATGTCACATGCCGGGCTTGGATTCCCTCAATATGACTGGTGTGGGGAAACCAACCATCCTTAGATAACGGATCAATGCTCGGCTGAAAAATTGCCAATCAAGGAAATCACTCCCAAACTTGTCACCCGTGGGTTCACCGGTAACCTGACTATTATCCATCGCTCTCCCAGGGCTGTGCAGGGCCAACTTGCTCTCAAACCTGAGATCCTGAGACTCCTGTTTCTTCTTTGTCCCTCCTCAACCCCTCCCCTCTTTTCACATGGGTCTGAGGCAGAGGGAACTAACCTGGTAAGAACTTTCCCCTTCATGCCACATTCGCAGTGAGAACTCGAGAAGTACCGTCGTTCTTATCTTCGCACGTTCTTCCGTTCGCTCCTTGAGGTGTAGGCATTCTTAGCCGTCCTACCCTAGGAACTAATATCCTATCGGGGCACATTGTGATACATTGCGATTGACACGACTCGTCTCGTGCTGTCAGAGAACATCCTTGAAACAGGAGACGGTACCACACAATCTTGGACTGTCGGACCGCGGATAAGGTTGACACTTTTTTTTTTTTACTTGAAATTATGGCTCCCACTCTCATCTATCGATCACGTACCACACACACGCACACCCCGCAGCTTTGTCCCTTTCGTTTTGCCGGCGTGGACACTTGACATGATAGAAGTCCGATCATGTGATGTGCTACCAAGGTTTCAACTTTTTTTTTTTTTTTTTTGCCGAGGCCACCAGGGCTTCACACAGGATAATAAAAGGACGGAAATGAAAGGACGCTTGCGAATTATGATGTTCAAGAATGTATCGAACGCGTACACATACACATACACACACATACATATACATATAACACACGTTTTCCGCCCGCGCCCATGATGTGGAGTTTTCTTCTGTACTACTAGTCCCGCGTTTCTGGATGAACACGTCTTCCAGATAGCCGACGCGATATCGATTCTTTGCTGCGTCATTCCACAGCCCTTATCGCCCTCCTTCCCCCCTTTATAAGCGCACTATTGGCACCTATTGACGAGATATGGACATGGGGTCACTGGGTCAGGGCCTCGCATTTTACCCACGCGACAGTAGTTATTTGTAGAATGAAATCGCCTCAAATCTCCGAGACCATGAGCGCTCCATGGCGATATTGGCCCTGTGCTAAACACAGTTATCTACGCGTGTCACTCGTATGTGCAATAGAACATTGGCTCCATTCTACACGTTGCCGGGGGCTTTTCGGGCAGCGAGGATGCATCAAGACTTCTGTCGAATCCCTCGCAGTCCTAGGAGTCATTCCAATCTGTCTTGCTTTGCAGTTCTGAGAGGCACTTCCGAAGCTTCGTCAACAGTTCGGAATTGGAACCCCACACAGTAGCGATCCGGGCGAACTTGAAAGAAAGGAACGCTTCGGGAAGCGCCAGAATGGACCGTGGGAACATGGAAGGGGGGGGCACTTCCCGGTTGTTGCCCTGATTGATTGTGTGTTCGCGGACGATCTTTCTAATGATAACTCGTCTTCGTGAAAGCTTTTGGGGCTGTTGGTCGCCCATGATAAGAGGGAATACCTTCGAAAGTGGTACTGAACCACTTCTTGCTCATGCTTTTTTCTCACACAAGAATATCGCCCACTCCATTTCCCATGCCCTTGACGAACGTTCTTCGCACAGCCTGATGATGTTATCGCGAATGCTGTATTCATCAATGTTCGGACTTTTGCGCTGGCTACGGGGCGTGATGTGTCGCACAACTATGAATTTGATATTGAGTTTCATTCATAAACACACGCGGCGCGGTACCGCTATCGTGCCACCGCGCGAAAAAGCAAAGGCATTCATGAGTTAATTCCCTTTTTATTATTGCCCTGTAACATACCCTCGTCTGCTATATAGAATGCAATCGGATGCACTGCGATTGAGCAAGCCCTGATCCACGTGACTTTGGGCCTCTACCAGAAAAAGGTAGTGTTTGGCTCGTGTTTCCTGGCCATTCTTAGCATGACAATGTTCGATGTTAGGCTAGACCACTGCGCGGTAGCAAAAGGGGTCAGCAGTTTCGAGCCTGGTATTTGCAAATACTTACCCCATTCCCAATAAACGAGTGGGCCTGCTGCGCTACGTACAGGTCAAGAGCATGTGACACAAACTTTTCCTCCCATCCGAGTGTTAAATCTCGAGTACTCTTTATAGACCTCCACTTTTCCGGGCCTTCCTGCAACGACCGAGTAAGCTCCTTCACCCATTCTTTCTTAGCATTCGTCATGATATACAGACGGGTGAGTTGTGGAATTTTCTGCTTAACACTCGATATTTTCGATACAACTTGCGGAATCGAAGGGTAACAATGATCCCGGTAAATTGCATCATTCTCTGGTGTGTTCTCTCCCCATTTTGCCCCGGGAGGAACGATGAATTTGTCTGGAAGCCCATCAAATTGATTGAAACCATTGAAAGTTGAGGACCAGCGAGCCAGCTCGTCACAATGATGGATGAAGTCCCCGTGTCGGATGTGTACCACGAGTAAACCACGGATACGTTGACGTAGGGTCGATGGTGTCGGAGTGTCGCTTGTGTCTCTAGGAAGGGACGGCGACCCGAACATGTTCCGGGTGTTGGACTTGAAGGCGGAATATATTAGCGGCGACCAGTCAAGGTGGGCAATGATCGGTGAATTGGCTAGTGTTGGCCATATGTCAAGTATCTTCTTCGATCCAAAGAGCCTAAGCGGTGTCAACAAGTATCGATGCGATATCATGGGCCTACATGAAATCAAAAATTCCAGGACTTCCGCGAGGGATTTCAATGCATTGCTCCTCCATCGACCCTAACTTTTGAATCCAGGCGTTCAGGGTCTGTAACCCTGTTGCATCACCGAGTTGCCCTTTTACGTCGTCAGTTGGAATAATTGTTCGATTGGGACAGACTTGGAGAAAGTGGTTTTTTGATACAGCGAATGGCACGGTTTCACGATATGTACATCCTCCAACGAGTGGACCTGGTTAATAAAGTCAACCCCCCCAGAGTCTGGTGTACAACAATGAACGAGACTTGCCGGATATAATAGCAGACAAGGGTACCGTAGATGGTATTAAGTGGCCATTGTATTTAGAGTACATCGTCTCATTATCCCACTCGTAATCGTAGAAAACAAAGCTAGGCGAGGCATGTGAAGGAAGGAACGAAGGGCACGAAACCGAGGCCACTCTAAAGAACTTACGATCGGTTTAGGGAATGTGCCAGGAGCCCATTTAAGAGAAGTTCTTGCATTACGTTCCCCCAACCAACACCTTGAAAGCCAGGATCAGTTATTCACTCGGTCATTACGAAGATGGCTGACAAAGTCATACTCTTTTGATGGTTTCCGAAAAAGATATATTTCGCGTGTATCCCATTGGGATATGGCGCATCTATCTCGTAGTGATGGAGATTGTCTTCTCGAGCCCTGTAGTCCTCATAAAGAGGTGGTAACCTGTAGTTGTACCTTACAAAAAGCCACATTGTTGGAACTAGTAGTACAACCAGAGCTACAGCAAGCTTCAGAACGCGTTTTGGAATACATCGTGGATGCTGGTTCATTCTCTGAGGTTGTGGAGATGGCCCGGGACCGGGAGTTATGGAGAGGGGAAGATAACCACGTTGGCCACTAAACATCATACTGGGGAAAAATCTGGAGTATCCAAGGCGGTTGATGATTGCGGGAAGCACCCCCGGGGCCGCAGTAAAAGCGCCATAAACGTGGCGCTATATAATGTACATGACGTTACACTGATGAAAAGGGGAGCTCGGTGTTTCGGCTCAGCGGCCAATCTATTAAGAGTTTGGTATTGTAAGCTGGCCGAGGATCCGAGTTTCCAGAGACGAAATATTGAACTTTTAACTTGGCATTGTTTGTAGGGAATCTCCTGCTCTGGTGGTGGCAATGTGTTGCAACGTTGTTGGTACGGTTTTGATCTTATCAGTCGGACGCCACCCGCAACCCGCCACTCGCCACCTTACTCAGAGTGACCTCGTGACGTAACCGTAGACACTGGGCACCTGAATATATTCCATGTGCAAAGACGCTGGAATTTGTTACAGCGCTCATATGTCACCGCCCGCAGAGACTAAACGGAAGTTAACCTCCGCTCGGCCGTCCCAAATGCAAATTGAGACTTTTGAAGATAGTTATCACCAATACAATACTGGCCCCCCTAACATATGCCGCATCATGGGCGGTGTTGGCCGCTTCCTGAAACATGCCCAGAATAACCTCGCTCGTTCGGCAGCTTGGATTTCTCAGCTCGTCTTGATTTACAACCGTAAGCCCCCAGCCATTGGCATACTTGATGACTTACCGGCTAGTCATGAGCTCTCACTAACTAGAAATTCTTACCCCCAATCAGGTTTGTGAGTCATCCATTGCCGACGGACCGAGGACACTGCAACGCTGCGGAAAGGATCCAGAAGACTGGTATGCGAAAAAAAAAGGCCCCTTTTCTCAGCCTTCTCTTCTTCGTATCCACGGCCGAGTATACCACGCAATTACCCAGGATTTTACAAACAAGACACAACTGACAAGATCCGGGAAACACCGTAACCAACTTCTATCAATAACCACAACACCGCATGCTGAATGTCTATCTCGTGTCCATTTTCTGGTCACCGGCAACGACGTGGCTTGATATTTGTTGACAGTGGATCGTTCAACGTGACCTAAGGCTAGTAGATAACATGGTCAGTTGGTTGTAATTTCTTCTCCTTTCCCAGCCCGCTGTAACCGTCAAAGATAAGCTATATATCGCATGGTCACTCCGGGGACTTTGAGGACGAATCTACCACTCCCTTACTATGCATAGGTAGATCCTGAAGAGAAAAAAAACAGACCGGACCTACCATAAGTAGAAACCCACGTAGCATCAAGGTTCAGGACCGGACCAGACTGCTACCAATCTACTACGTAAATGACCCCTAAACATGCGTCATCGGTTGTGTAACTAAAAGGCTTGTTAGTCTGTTAGGCTACGCGTTATCCTTTTCCGCAATGTGATCTTGGATCCCGTGCTCCGATTAGTTCGACCAGAGGTAATCAAGCTGTACACCGTAATGGTCGTGTGCTAATGGATCCATGCGGGGCAACCTGGCCTACGAGAAGCGCCACTTTGCCGTCATCAGCCTGAGAGCAGCAGCGCGCTGGGAATCAGATTTTTGGCCGAAAAACACTGCATATTACCATCTCCACAAATTGCTGAATGCGGATTCTCCAAAGCTTCTATCTATGATCCCTCACGTAAACTGTCAACAAAAATTTTCGCGAAGTGTAGACGCCGACTGGGAGGAGCATGTTCCGAGGAGTTGATGTGCGGAAATATCTGGCCCCAAGTTGAACAAGTGGGGATCCTGGAATAATACGGCCTGTCAAGGCACCTTGTTAGTGATTCGATAACATCCAAGAATAAAATTTTAACCTCACACACGTTTAACGCGCATAAGAGGTTGCCTTTCTGCACCTGCGGAGTAATGCGGTGAGCACGGGTTATCGCACGGCATTGAACGTCAATTTAAACGCGTCAATCGAATTAACTCTTGTTATTGAATTCTAGACTTCTTCTACACGCTCCTGATCAGTAGCTGGGCGTGGTAAATGGTTGACGTTACGCGGTTACCGCGGCCCATTCACCGCTACATGTCAAAAGTCGCTCAAGGATTGCAACCATTTTTTCAAACCGAAAAGGGAGCAACCTCCGTCCCTCTCAAGATAATGGATTTCGATCCCTGTCATGCCTAGGCCGGACCATGGATACTTCAGAAGTAGCCGGCGGAAACACACGCCCGTCCACCTGTTTACAGACCCTTGCCATCTGTGGCGTGCTTCTTCTCATATACTCACGATAGAGAATGGCGATACTCACGGAGGTTGCCAAGGGATCTTTTTAAAGCCTGCTTGGACAACTCAACATGCCAACTCGGAGTAAACGCCAGAGACATAATAGGATAGCAGTTGGACTGATGATAGATATCAACCCCCCCCGATTTAAGCAGACTCAAAGGACCAGAACGCAGTCAGTCGTAGACAGATGCCGGGGCGTAAATTAATAACCGGATACCAGTGTTTCTCCATATGGATTGTTTTTCATCCGAGGCG
Organism: Amanita jacksonii TRTC168611; assembly: GCA_000497225.1. NCBI lineage: Eukaryota > Fungi > Basidiomycota > Agaricomycetes > Agaricales > Amanitaceae > Amanita > Amanita jacksonii. The sequence continues at coordinate 43,666 of KI546361.1, forward strand.
GGCGGTGGTACATCCATGTTTGTCCAAATTCCCAAGGACAGGTTACCCCAGTGTGAACGTGCAAAGAAATGTGCTTGATTGACGGTCAGTGATATATGAAAACCTTGTCTAATAAGTCGATCAAGGTGGAGAGAAGGTCGTATAGAATTTCAATCATGTGGGGTATTTGATATGTACGCGTATAGTTCTTTTAACGTGTTCCAGGTCAAAATAGGATAGAGACGATATGGACATCTATGGGCGTGTCCTGTGGACTAAACAAAAGTGGGTATGGGAATAATTAAACTGGAGCCCAGGGAGGGCAAGCAGTAATGACAGCGCCGTGTCCGTATAAAGTCCATATGAACAGCAGGGTAAAAGTTTTTGGTCAGTAGCTGGCCGGCTATGGTATCCAGATGACAACTGGGAGCACCGCTGGAGTGACAGTGGGACGGGACGGGCGGTAGACTGTTGATAGATGGTTGACAGGCGAAACCAAAGGGACGTTTCACTCACCTAGGCCCAAAGGCCAAGATCGAAGGGAAAATCCATGGCAACGCGATGGTTACCAAAAGAAGGTATTATTCGGGGTGAGTGAGGGATTGTCCATTCGGAACATGACGATATTGGATGTCATACTTGAGAACTGAAATTGACCACCTCGCATCAGTACTGGGAAAACACGGCGAATAACAGGGCGACGCCCGACGTACCCCGTTACCTATAAACGCCTGTGCCCTCTGCGCCACGTACATATCCAGCACCTGCGAAAGCGGCTTCTGCTCCCAACTCAGAGTCAGATCTTTACTCGTCGTAATCTGATCCCACTTCCCAGCGTTCCTTAGAGCCGCCTTAAGTTCGTCCAAAAACTCTTTATCTCCGTTCGTCATAACATACACTTTCTTCAGTCCTTTGACTTTTTTTGTCACCTCCTTGGTCCGGTCCACGATTTGAATGACGCTTGGGAAGCAGTGCTTCATGTATTCAGGCCCGTCCTGCTCGTTCACTGGGCCAGGCGAAGGCGTAAAGTGGTCAGGAAGCTCGTCGAAGCTGTTGTACCCGTTGTACTGCGACTTGTACTGTACAAAGTGCCAACAATGCTCTTTGTAGTCACCGCGCCGGATATGCATTACAAGCAAACCGTCGAGCACCGGGTAAGGTGGAACGAGGGGGGCTGAAATCTTGCTTGACCCAAATGCATCTGAGATTCGTTTCCAGGTGGGAGCGTATAGGGAGTAGAGGAAGGATGATGGTTCAACCTCGAAATACTGCTTGTGCTTGTCATATGCGGAGTGGATGAGGGGAGACCAGCCGAATTTGGTGAAGATGGGCGACTTGCGAATCTGGGGCCAGGTATCTAACACACCCTTTGTCCCAAAGACACTGCACCAGATAGTTGAGTCATGGTATAAGATCGAGAATCTAAAACTCACAGGAAATTGAAGACCTGCGGTGTACCGCGCGGAAGCTCTATACACCTGGAACCGTCCTGTTCCACTAATTTCGCAAGCTTGTCGGCTAGCTGGCCAGCGGTCGGATCTACCAAGCCATCCAAGACGTCTTTACCATTGATCACATGTCGCTCAGATTGTGGGCAAACTTTGTTGAAATAATCCAAGGACACGGCTCTGGGTACTTCTGCAGCCTCTGCTCCCATAGATCCACCCACCATTGGCCCTGTACGATAACCCAATATCAACAATATAGTCAGGATGGGGCAACTAGTTATTCACCAGAGAGTATAGTGGAAAGAGGTAACCGCGATGGTATAAAGAGATTATTTGGCTTCGTGAATCCTGGATCATCCTGATTCCATGTGTAGTTATAAAAGACGAATCTACAATCAATGTCTCGGTTAGTTCCAACTACGCAATAGGCGCTGGTGCAAGACACTCACGAGCGCTTCATGCGATAGGCAAAATAGGCATTATAGATCATCTCCTGTAATACATTCCCCCACCCGACACCTGTAAAAAAGTAAAGTGGATATATACATAAGTGATACGGCTGGTGAGGAAAAAAAAAAGACACCAGAACATACCCCATTGATGATTTCCAAAATAGATAAACTTGGCATGCTTTCCATTCGGATACGGCAGCTCTGGATTGTGCGCCGGCAAGTGCTTTTCATACTCGAGATATTGATTATACGCCGGTGGTTTTCCATCTAGTGATGGCCACGATTCAGCGGGATAGGTCGACCAATCCTGGTGTTGCGTTTGATGACTAAACAACAATACCCACAGAAACAGGGCGACCGTGAGGGCAAAAACGATGCGCATGGCGCGTCGTGGAAGGAAGGCGAGTAGGCTGCCGACTCGAGTGGGCAGCCACCGCCAACATATCGGAAGTAATAGCGTTGAGTCGCGTTGCTTTGATACAGATGGCAAGGGTGTGTTTTGAGTAGGTAGGATTGGTGCGTAACCGGAGCCATGATGATGAGGATGGTGCTGGAAGAAATCAGCGTCTGACTCGGGAGAGGGAGAGGGAGTTAGTCGGTTAAGAATGGTTCGGAACGACATGGCTTCGGGTAGGTTAAATGAAACGCTTCTTCCACCGTTGACGCTGGTGCTCACACTGCTCCGCCGACGTCTTGCACTGGAATACTGTGGCTGCTGAATCGCGGGATATTTTAAGAGTTTGTGAGAACGAAGGAAGTTTTAGCGGAGGAATGAGGAGGAGGAGGAGTTGTACTTACAGTGTTGCGCATCATTGGAGTGAGACTTTGTTATTTACCCACGCGCTTTTTTTATTACGCTCAATACTTTTTCTAGTCATCGGTAAGCATTGAAAAAAAATGCGACTAGAGTTCCGACGAATCCCGAGAAGAAGGAGACGTTCAATATTACTAGGCAATGACTGCCCTCCTCAATTCGGATATCTCAGGACTTCGCCTAGTCTCCAGGGGAAAGGTCAGGGACATCTATGCGACGTCTTTACCTGACCACTTGCTCTTTGTCGCTACGGATAGGATATCTGCCTACGATGTTATCCTGCAGAATGTACGTACTTTCTTCCCTCTTGCAACGAGAGAAAAAAGTTGTAATGATTCTCGTAGGGAATTCCGGACAAGGGGAAATTCCTTACCCAACTCTCCCTCTTCTGGTTCAAGAAACTCCATCATATCATTCCAAATCATTTCGTCACAGCCGATATCGATGATATGCCACTGGAAGTTCATCCCTATAAATATCAGCTAGAGGGTCGGACGATGCTTGTTCGTAAAGCAGAGATCGTTCCGATTGAAGCGATCGTTAGAGGGTATTTGACTGGTACGAATTGCCTCCCTTCACAAGATATGCTCTTCGTTCTAATTAGCTCTTGAAGGCTCGGCCTGGGCAGAATACCAAAAATCCGGAACAGTACATGGGATCGAGCTCCCTACTGGCCTCGTTGAATCTCAGAAACTTCCGGAACCACTCTTCACACCTTCAACCAAAGCCGAACAAGGCGCTCACGATGAGAATATATCACCTGACCGAGGTCAGAATTTCATAGCAGTACACTTTTGTTATATACTGATTTTCGGAATAGCCGCCCAACTCATTGGACAAGACCTCTACAACCAAATCTCCTCTGTCTCTCTCCAACTGTACAAAACCGCTTCTGAATATGCTTTGGAACGTGGTCTCATCCTCGCCGACACCAAATTCGAATTTGGACTCATCCCGGCCAAGCCAAGTGACCCATTATCGGAATTAAACACTCTTCAACTCATACTTGTCGATGAAGTCCTCACCCCTGACTCATCGCGCTACTGGCCACTTGAATCATACCGACCTGGCAAGCCCCAGCCCAGCTTTGATAAACAGTACGTCAGAGATTGGTTGGTCAAATTTGGGTATAGAAAGGGGCTAGAGAGTGGACCGGAAGGGAAAGAAGGATCCGGGTGGGTGATTGATGAGGATGTGGTGAAGGGCACGACAGAGAGGTATGCTGAAGCTCTCAAGCTGTTGACTGGTGAAAGGCATTAGATAACGATCTATCTTGGCAAGAGCTTTACAGATGGTAGTAATAGAGTCACTACATTCCTGGGACAGAATATACCAAAGCTAGGTACAGCCTTCAAACGATATTTTATCCTATGATCACACGTTGGGAGACGCACCTGTGGGTATTCGAAGAGCCCAGTCGGAACATTTGGGTAAGATCGCCCTCCCTTTTTTCATGAGTGGCCATACTCGTCAAGGAGATCCTGGGCAACTTGTAGAGGGGAGAAGTCAGACTGTCATGGTCAGAGTGAAAAACGTGGAATGTACCAGTGGCATAGCGGCCGCGCGGCGAAGCGAGCTACGGCAACAAAAGGCCTAAGCGCAGAATTGGTGTGCGCTTTACAGCGGCGTTAACATAATGGCGAAATGAGGGCTCTCAAATTCAGGCATTCCAAGTCATAGTAACGAAAACGCTCTCCCCACAAAGTCTCGCCTATCAATGAACCCTTGAGTCGATGAATTTTTCCCCTGACGCCCACTCACTGCATTGACAACCAATTTACAATATCATTCACGGCTCGCCTCCTATGGAATGGCCGTTCATCGACTCGTGTGGGTTTCTATGAGGCCGTCGGGACTGAGAGGGCATCAACTCTGGGCGTAGGGTATTGGAAGTTTGTTGTGACCCCGTCACTCTGGCAGACGCTGCGCAGCTTCTCTCTTTCTCTCACCATCGTCTTTTGTGCGCAATTCTACAGATAATCTGCGACCTTGTTATCTGAACGACAAAAACATGTCTACTACTAGGTAAGCTTCGTCGCCGTATCTTGTTGTCGCCGTTGGCTGATCTCAACCCATTGGAAACAGCCCTAAACATATCGAACTGAAAAGTGCTTAACTATTACCGAAAACTATGTCCTGGGTTATGCTCATTCTTACCTTGTGCAGTCCTTCGAGCAACAAACCTTCCTGTTTCGCGTCGTCTAAAGTTGAAGCCATCGGCTTATGTTCATGTTGAGGCTGGCAGCACACATTACAAGACTAATGTTGCAAGCTCAGCTACATCTCCGTCCTGGGATGCTACCTTTCTATTGTATGCAATATATCCACTTTCCTTCCGAGTCATTTTGATATCTAGCTGTTCCAGTCAAAATGTGGCTGATGAAACAAATATTGTTTTTTCGGTGTTTGATGATCGACTTATTAAAAAAGATAAATGTCTTGGCAGAGTTTCAACCACCATTGGGAACCTCTTTCAACTTCAAACATCTGCAACTGAAAGTGAGTAGTCCTTGTCTGTGATGATCACGGTGATGGACAGTTCAGTCTAGTTATTTCTCTCTCCATCATTACCAACAGTGATTCTCTTCTTTATGTTGGTGTCAAGGAAGTATCTTTGCCTGGGGCAATGGAGTCCATTGTTGATCAGTTGTATGAACCAGAGCAAAGGTTGACAGCAGAAGCAGGAAATATAGACCTAGAAAAATCAATTGACATAATCCAACAAGGCTTATTCAAAATAGGAAAGGAGATATCAGAAGTAAATCCCAGTTCCTCATGGCAAATGTTATCTGATAGATTTTACAGCTTCATCCATATGCAAAAATTGCTTGGCAAACACTATCATTTGGGCTCCAGGTATACTTTGATTATGAAGGTTCTTCACATGTGTCTAATTCCATGCCAGCTTGTCATAGCCCAGAAAGCAAGGGACAAAAAGGTTGTTGAGCTTATTGGAAAGGTTAAGGATGCATATGAGATTGCCCAGTCAATTGATAGCATAAAGCATGGAGCAATTGTCAAGTCAACCATGGAAAAACTGTTCAAGCAAACAATCCAGTGTGGAATGTTCATCCAGAATTATGCAAAAGATGGATTTAAAGGTTGGAACTCTGTATCTCTTTTAATTTCTGAACTTATCTGTGTATAGTCAAACATGCAGTCTCAAGTGTTGATGGGAGAATTGATGCATTTTCTAGTGCATTTT
>KI546364.1:0-11938 GCA_000497225.1 Amanita jacksonii TRTC168611
ATAGAGGCGCAAGAAATTCCAATATCATTCCTACCTCTCGCGCCATCCTTCAATTACCAAGATGGACAATTGTGGTCAAACCTCGCTGAGGTTATATCAAACTGGTTGGTGAACGATGTCAAGACATTGAAAAGTCAAGAATGGACGTGGGGAATAGACGTATTCTGGATGGCATTCGTCGCTGCATACCCATCTTTTCCAAACGGGAATTGGCCTGTCTGGGATTGTCGTATTGCACTTGACGGCACCTTCATACATGAATGGTTGGACGAAGGCGGGTGCGTAGGTTGGAGTCGGCAATACAATGTTCTTTTCGACGACAGTCCAGACGGCTTAGCGAACTTTCGTGACCAAATATGGGTCCTTTTTCAATCACATGCTTCTCTGTTTCATGTCTCTCCTGTTTTTTAATAATGTCATCGGATTAGTGCCTTGTGTTCATGCATGTAGATATCGCGTTGTACTCGTTGCAAAAATATAGTACTATGTGTTGAATGTGTATGTCCTCGGAAATGTCTTGCCCCTCTGAGTAAATCCAAGGATCGTTTGACGTTACTTGACCCAGCGGACATCCCATATAAATATCGTGGTAAGGTCTGGGGGACATCTAAATAATATCTAGAGGATATCCTCGATCAGATGTTTAGCGGACATCCTACGAGCGAACATCAGGGAGACATCGTCAGGATGTATAAAATCGATATCCAAACAAACATCGGGCCGACCGTCAGGTTCAGACATTATAACAACAACTCAAAAAAATCCGATTGTAACGTAAATTTATTGACAGAATGACATATTATAAATATTGCGTTGATAGATGCGATCTCGGGCGCTTTTTTAGAATTTTCTCACCTAGCCGTGTAGTCGGCAACGTTATCAAAGCGGCGCAGCTGTGTCACGGGTGAGTATACAATCCGGGCTACCAAAAATTCCCGATGGTCGGATCCGAATAGCCTTTTTCATAAGCGCGGGAATGATAAGGTGGGTGTGAGGGTTCTCCCCGAGGTTGAGTATATACTCCACAGCTGCCGCAGTTGCGACGCAGGGAGGGTTGGAATTGCACAGAATCGGCTTTGGAATTTTACCGATCCCCAATGACGTCAGCTTTGTTTGCGGACTGGGGCAAGGGAGAAGTGGAAAGCCCGTTGAGCCGAGGGATCTCATGACCTTTCACACTAGTTCTTCCCACCACTTATACATATGTCACCAGTTACCACATCTGCGTGTCCCTTCACCGTCCTATATATACTTCTCGTCTCTGCTTGTCGCTCCTTAAAGCTTAACGGCTTGGTGGGTCCTGTTCAAACTTCAGGAGGACCGCCCACATCTTATACCAGCTTATACCTATCAGCTACCTTGATATCTAAAACCTTAATTCCCAAACACCCCGCGTACTCTCCATGGCAACTGTCAGAACACAACACGCCGCCGAACCTACTACGGTATCCACCACTGACACTGTGGTTGAACCTCCAGTTGCCTCCCATGCCGCAGCCCCACCTAGCGGACCCAACCTCAATTCCGCCGGCCCTGGCACTGTTATCAGTACCACCCTCAACGCCGCCGACTCGAGCACTCAATCTCAGCCAGGACCCGAACCTCAGCATCATCCGACAATATCCCCACCTTCACCATCATCCCTACCTACCTACATTCCATCCGAAAGCCGACAGGGCCGCACGCTCGTTGTCTGCTTTGATGGGACGGGTGATCAGTTTGATTCGGATAATTCGAATATCGTTCAGTTGGTGTCGATGTTGAAGAAGGATGATAAGACGAAGCAGATGGTCTATTATCAGGTTGGTTTTTGTTTTTTCGCTTTTTGTGGGGGGTTTTGACGCGTTCGTTAGGCAGGGATTGGGACGTATACTTCGCCTGTGGTAGCCACTCCGTTTATGTCCAAGATTTCCAAGGTTCGTGGGCACTATCATTAGATATCGTTATCGGCTATCTTATGGTCCGTATTACAGACTCTCGACGAGATGTTGGCTTGGAATCTCGATGGGCATGTTATGGGTAAAGCTATTACTTATGACAAGCATTGGCCCATAGTCCTAACGCTTTTACACTCTAGGTGGATACGAATTCCTCATGCAAAACTGTGCGTAATTGTGGATGATTCAGCACAAACCTTAAAGCTCACGCGACCTGCTCTTTATAGATATCGCAGGAGACAGAATATGCATATTCGGTTAGTCTAGTACCGATACATAGCCTCAATTCTTCCGAATTTAACGAGAGGTGTTATCCAGGTTTCTCACGTGGCGCATATACTGCTCAAAGGTGAGTCATGGGGTCTGTTTGAGCTATAACGGCACCTGCTAACGTTAATATAACACTAGTTTGGCAGGCATGATCCACAAAGTCGGTCTTCTGCCCGCCGACAATCACCAACAAGTCCCTTTTGCGTACAAGATGTATTCTCGGACTGATTCCGTTGGATGGAATCAGTCCAACGCGTTCAAAAAGGCCTTTTCGGTGGATGTCAGGATCGAGTTTTTAGGTGTCTGGTGAGTCGATCTAGGAGCTGATTGGCGTTGAGGCCTTTTTTTTTTATGAATTTGGCCGGCTTAGGGATACTGTTGCGTCTGTCGGTCTCATCCCGAAACGGCTGCCGTTCACGGCGTCCAATACGATCGTCAAGACGTTCAGACATGCGGTGGCTTTGGACGAACGGCGTGCCAAGTTTAAAGCCAATCTCTGGAATAGACCGACAAAGGAAGAGCAAAAACTCGGTATCAAACATGCTGCTGCTGTTCGACGAGCTGATGAGAAATCGCGCCATCATCATTCGCATTCAACTGAGGAACTCGACGAGAAGGTGCCTATGACCGGCGAAGATCTCGAGAGCCATGACGGGCATTATTATTATGAAGAGCCGGGTCAGAAGCAGAATGGACACAAGAAATCTCGCCGGGGCGCAATGTTGTGGAAGCTGGATGAAGAAGCGGATATTGAGATGAATCAGTTTGAGTCGGTTTATGGTGATCATATTGGTAAGCCGACGGATGTGGAGGAGGTGTGGTTTGCGGTAAGCACCGTGCTTATTCCTACCAGTCATGGGCTTATTGGCCTTTGTTCACAGGGGTGTCATTGTGGTAAATTATCATTATTACCAGTCTTATGTATACAGCAACTGACCGTTTGTTTAGACGTCGGCGGCGGTTCAGTAGCGGACGGGACTCGGCACTCCCTTGCCCGCATCCCGCTACGCTGGATGATACGAGAATGCTTCAAAACCGACGCTGGAGTTCTATTCGAGACCGACTCCCTTCGTGAAATCGGCTTGGATCCTGGGATGGTCTATCCGTTTGTCCTCCCCCGCCCTCCGTCGCTATTGGATCGCGCTAGGACGCAGGTGATTGAGAAGCAACGTCCGTCTACCTTCAAGCGATGGGCCAAGGAACTCTTCGTCAACAAAGAGAAGAAGGCGTTGGCCGAAACAGAACGAAGGAGTACACCTGTATCGATGTTCATCAGTGAGGAGGATGAGGAGTTGAGGGATGCCCTATCACCCAAGTACGACCAGTTGAAGCTCAAACGCGGTTGGTGGGCCTTGGAGATTCTCCCTGTATCGATGCGGTACCAGCGAGGTAACGATCAATGGGTTTCGTATATTGGGTGAGTCAGAATTAATTATTACTGGCGCTGGCGCATGTTGAAACAACATGCCAGCATCAACATGGGGAGATCACGGTTTATACCAAAACAGCATAGCAGAGGCGTCAAAGTTCACCGATCTGTTAAGCTGAGGATGGAAGCACAGTGTCTTGATGGGAGTAAATACCAGCCAAAGGCAAATCTGGCCATTGAGCCAACATGGATTGATTGATTTTATATGGTCACTTGTTATGCCTGTACTTGCTTTACTATCATGCAACTTGTATCCTTAGGTTCCAGAGTTGCACCGGTCGAAATATAAATAATTCAAGTAATAAACCGCACTCGGCCATGACGCAAGCTCCCTACAGACTGGCACTTACCGTTACATCCAAAGAACCCCGCTAAAGAAAGGCCCCATCGAGGGCGCCCTGCATCTGAGCTGTACGAAGTAAATGCGGCTGAACAGCTTTAAGGACTGAGAACCGTCGCATTGGCATACGATACCGTTAGGTTCTATGCGCATCGAAAATCATGATGGCCACAATTTGACACCTAAGCAGGAAAAAAACAGTTCATGCACTTTATCTTTTGTATCCACATCATGTCAGAGTTCTAGTCGACGCCTTTGTAGTGAGCAGAGCCGCGAGGCCAAGGCAGTTGCTGTGGATGCCATCAGGTATACAACAGCAGTGTTATCGAGAGAGAGAGAGAGACATACACAGCCAGCAAAAAAAAAAAAAAAACGCTCCAACTTTCCTTCACACACACCAATTTCTGTTCTCACTAATGTATCAAAGATTCAAACGAACATTCGAACGGAACCGCTCCAAGAGAAAGAAGAAAAGTTCCTTGATTGGAAATGGCCCCAAGACTGAAGCTACACCAGCTGTGGTTCCCCGCAATGACGGACCCTCATCGTCGCATTTGGGTCTGGACTATCCCCTTGATCGGTGTCCACCTGCTCCTCCAATTTTTAGCATGTCACAAGGCATAAGCGACGACACTTTGTCTCCAGACCCCTCTACTCCGATCATACCAATCGAACACGAACACTACCTAGATTCCTCGGACGCAGTTCATGTGCATCCCTCCGCCCCTCCTACCACGGTCAACGTACCACCTTATTCTGCATCTTCCACCGCTACCATACCTACGCCTAATCAGGTCGATGGTTCGTCAAACGAGCAGCCTAAGCCAGCGTCAAGCAAATCCACCTTGATTGTCCCATCTCTCCTGAACAATACATTATATGGGAATGATTTTCGTCCTCCTGATCGACAGGCACTGCTACACAATCCGAGCTCTTCCGCTCCGCTATTCAATGTGTCTGCTGAGGAACGCTCAATGACTATTCATCCAATGCTATCTGCAGCTCCTTTGGACGGGCCGCCGCAGGGCGTGATTTCTCAAACTGTATTGCCGTTGGATACGTCCCCCATTATCCCAACGTCACAGAGTATCCTCGATGGTGCAAAAGATGTCAAGATCGACAATTCTAACTTGACGAATGTCCAGGGAGATGCTTTTTTTTTCAGATTCGATTCTGGTGAGTTTCGCCTGGTTACTAAGTTCAAGGGAACTGAATCTGCGTCTTTCTCTAGGAAGTCTGCCTAGTGCTGAGTTCAGGTCTGTGGTGCGTGAATGTACTTTCCCACACCTTCCATTGATGCCAATAGCATGTTTACAAAGCCAGCGTCAAGAAAATCCGACTTGATTTTCCGATCCTGGAAGGCAGTCATGACAGTCCTCGGTGAATTGGCAGGCACCCCGGCGGTTGTTAGTTTCGCAGAGTCATTGGACATGGACGAGGTGTGAACCGAGTAGCGCTTTAAGTATCCATGACTGATCTATTCATAGGGGGGTTATTCGTCCAGGAAAGACCTCGATGCGCACATCAATCATCTCCTGAACGTCATAAAATTGGTAACGGAGAAACAAGGGTCTCATGTTCCGCAAGCATTGAGAGATAATATCCAAGAACTTTACAAGTAAGAATCCCATCCTCGGACCGATCTTAATGGAGACAAATGACTCGCGGCCTGCAGCAAGCTGACTTCCATACATCAAGAACTCCGTGTAGATGGCCCTGGAGTAGACATTGAACGCACCGGCATGAGAATTATGGGCGCGTTGCAGCTATTTTTGGTTTGGCGAATATGCTTCTTACATCAGCTACACATTAACACGACGCGTATAGTTCGAGAGCTACCTGGGAGGTCTTATCACGAAGCCGGACATCCACGCTGGGATGGAAAAGCATATCTTGGTATGATTTTACTCCTTGTTTCGATGCTACTCTGAGAGATTTCGTACTCCAGAGTCAGGCAGTAAGGGACCTACCTCGCGCGGAGGCCGCGTACGATGACTACACCCAGGATGAGCGGCGCATCTCGTGCTTCAGTGGCACAAGAGAGGCGCTTCTTCAAGAGATGGAAAAGTGGCTTAGCACACTGGATGGCTCTAGGGCCTACATTCTCTTTGGGATAGCGGGCATAGGGAAGTCTACTGTGGCTCACACTGTCGCGGAAAGGGCGGATGCTCTTGGTTGCCTTGGCGCTTCCTTCTTCTTCTCCAGGGACGAGGCAGACCGCAGGACAGCCGAGAAGTTCATTACATCCATTGCATTTCAGCTTTGCGTTTACGACAAAGAATTTGCACAAGCCATCGGAGCGGCGCTGACGGAAGAACGAGGGGCTGCGGCAACAACAAAGGATCCTCAACGGCAACTCAGGGCGTTGATACTCGAGCCATTGCGGGATGTCGTCAAGTCTCGAACCTGGCCTATTGCTATCGTCGTTGACGCATTGGATGAATGTAATTCCAAGGAAGGACCGGCGGTTCTCATGGCGTTGGACCAACTTGTGCGGGAGCTACCAATTTTCAAGGTCATCCTGACCACTCGCCCTCAGCCTCACCTTCAATACCTTCTTGACCGTCTCGTAGCGCATGTGATATTCTATCTTCAGAACATTGAAGAGGTCGTCGTTGATAATGACATACGACTTTATCTCCGATACTCTTTTTCTCATGAACAGGTCATAGAGCAGGTACCGAAATTGAAGAGGCATTGGGAAGCCAACGATCAAGACATAGAAACACTGGTTCTTCTTGCAGGACGACTCTTTATCATCGCCTCTACGACTGTACTGTTCATTCTAGATACGACTGTTCGCGATCCTGAATTTCAAATGCAAATATTGCGGGACGAGTTCTCTCGGAATACAACATCATTCGATACACTGAACAGCTTTTACACCATTATACTCCGGAGTGCTGTTCCTGAGACCTGCACCCCTTGGATAGTAAAGCGTTATCAAACTGTTGTCGGCACAATCGTACTGGTCGAGGATCCCCTCCCTGTTGGTGCCCTCGCCGGCCTCATCGATCTTTCAGAGGATGATATTCACGCTGTGTTGGACAACCTACAGTCGGTAATCCGGGTTGACAGAAACAGCGTACCCCTTGTATACTATAAATCGTTTCCCGACTACCTCAAAGATGACAAGCGGTGTGACGATGAGAAGCTTTGTATCGCTCCTAAAACCCACCATACACGGCTCGCGACCTGTTGCCTCCGCGTCATGAATGCGCGCCTGAAACGCAATCTTCTCGGTATCCGATGGCTTGATCAACGCCTTGACAATGAGGAGGCTCTGAAGGAAGATCAACTATCGGGGGACAACGTACAGGGGTTGATCCCCATAGAGCTTCAATACGCATCGGTCTATTGGACCGACCATCTTGCACGGGCAGAAGTCACAGACGGCGATCTTGCGGCTGGATTGAAAACGTTCGTCGAGAAACACCGATTTCATTGGCTCGAAGCTCTGACCTGGATCCGCAAACTTGATATCGTGTATCTATCTGTTAGTGTCATTCTTAAACTTAAGGTAAGGTCAAAGACCTTTAGAAATCTTAAGCGTATAACTAAGGGTCTATGTAGACCTTGGATTCTGACACGCATCGAATTTTCTCTGATGTGCTTCGCTTCGTTGAAAGGTTCTACGAGAAGACTGAGCGACGTACACTGCAAATATATGGCTTTGCAATTGCCTTCACACCGATTGAAAGTATTTTATTTAAACGTTACAAGCACGAAATGCAGCTACGAGTAAAAGGTGGACCAACGCAGTGGGACGCTCTTATCAGTGACAACACACATGGGAAAAACGCCATCGTCCGAGTCGCATTTGCCAAAGACAGCTCCCGGCTTGCTTCTTGGGATGAAGAATGCGTAAGGTTGTGGGATGCCACAAGTGGCATACACATCAGAACATTTGACGGCAATCAAGTTACGCTTGCAGATGACTTTTCCGTGTTGTTTGTGGCACGGGATAGCTCTGTGATGATGTATAGCGTATCCAATGGCGCACCTGTTGCCTCCTTCAATTACTCTGCAAGAGTTGTCAAGATAGCACTATCATTTGATGGTTCTCGTCTCGCTGCAGGTTTGGAAAACGGCAGCGTTTGCATACGGGATGTGGGAACCGGGGAGTCAATTGCCAGTTTGGACGGTTATTACCATCTAAGGCAGGACGTCGGTCGACTGGCATTCTCCACAAATGGGTACGCACTTGCTTTTCGTTCGCGAGGTAGCATCCGTTTATGGGGTGGAGCGGGAGCTGTTGTTAGGCTGAAATGCGAAGACGAGAGGAGTGTAAAATTTGCTTTCTCAGATGATGGCACGCGTCTTGCCACTTTAGGAAAGCATAGCTCGTTCGGCCACAGTTTGAGGCTCTGGAATTGCGACAATGGGGACCTGATTGCAACTGCTATGTGCGTGGGCGGAGAGTTCGCCATTGCAGCCCACGGTTCATTGATTGCTACTGGGGGATGGAGCAAAGTGATGTTGTGGAGCGGAGATTCTTTGGCACTCATTGACACAATTATTAGTGATACCGGATCGATTGAATCTCTGGCATTCTCGGGTGACATGCTGGCCGTTGCTTCTTCATTGGGTGTCGTGCTTTGTGGCGTCAAGAACCGCAAGTCCATTGCAAAACTCCCGATCACTGAATCCACTTCCTTGGCATTTTCACCCGATGGTTCTCAACTTGCTACTGGGAGTGACAGTGGGTTCTTGAGGCTGTGGGATCTCGCAAGCATCAGAGCATCTGCACTCACTTCGGACCACAATTGAACCCTGTCATTGCTTTGGCCTTATCGCTGGACTGCTCATGACTCGCTTCTGGACGTGAAGATGGCTCTGTCCAACTGTGGGATACCGACCACATGAGTCAACAGGTAGCCAGTTACAAGCTACCCTGGCGTTTTCAATCAGTTTACTTGCAGTCGCAACAAGAGAGAACATCACTCTGGTATTGCACATCACTACACCTCATCCATAATTTTAAGCAACGAGGTGATTCATTGTCATTCTCGCTTGGCAGTTCCATGCTTGCCTCCAGCTACACTTCACCCTTTTCCCCGATAATGGTCATTATTCTTGACGTAAAAACCTTTACAGCCACTGCAAGATTCGATATCGGTATCAGGGGGCGTGCTATCGTGCCCTTTCCTTCGCCAGATGGTTCCAAGCTCGCTGTCCAATTCCGAATACAATCTTCATCCGGTTTCAAACTCTTCGACATCGCCAATAAGACAGCCATTAGGGATCCAAAAGACGAAGATTTCAGTTGGGTCCCTTCACCTGAATAAAGTCCCGATCTCGTGGGGGGGGGAAGATGGTCTTGTAGGACGGTTTTCTGCGCGCCATGACTACGTACCGGTTCTCTGCATTCCTCAAGATTTTAACGTAGAGAAGTATGCGAGTCAATCATCCACGTTTGCATTTGGATGCAAGGATGGCCGCATTATCCTCGTCCGCCCCCCACGCCAGTTCTTAATAATCCCATTGTTTTTATCCTGCATACCGATTATGTACATGTACTAGTGTTATGATGACGTAAATTGGCAAACATGGTTGGCATATGATGTGGATGCGGGAGCTCTGCCTATAGGCGGACTTTCGGATCCCCGACTATGATAAGGGAGGGTACTACTAGTGGGTTTGGACAGCGGAACAGCCAAAGGGGAGGGCGCGGACGGAACCGATCCCAGAGACCAAAAGCGGACTGGATAAGCGGACGGAGCGCATGGATATTAGGCGGGCGATGGAAAGTGTGGTTGAACAGAGCATATGTCATGTGATGGTGGGACAGACAAGGATACTTTGGGGCGCACGTTGAACGTTCGTTCATCGTACGCCTACCAAAACCTCAACTGACATCAGTACAACCGCAGTATTCTTTATGATCCAACCAGGACGTCCTATGATACCTTGAGAGCCTCCGGTCATTTGGCTCCTTGCGATATGCTCAGATTATAATGGACCTTACCACAGGCTGACTGCCTCTGCGTAAAGGATGCGGACAAGGTGATCCAACAAAAGCAAACTACTCAGAGCAGAGACGACAGGTAGAAATGTGGTGTCAATGGTGTATATGAAGTGAGCAGTTATGGATCTAATATATATTCCCGTCCTCCAAACGCCTAAAACGAATCCGTTCATCATTCCTTCTATTTTGAAACCAACCAAGCCGGCCCTCATTGATCGCTCAACACCTTGTATACAAGCTTTGTCCTGTATTCCCATCGCCGCATTGAATTCAATGATCTGTTCACTTCTCTCATCATTAGCTACAAAAGCTGCCTGTCCGCGATTTAAACCAATCTTGATAAAGGACATGTGGCATGACATGGCCCTGCTCTGCTCCATGGTGCTTTCAGCTTCGAGCCTAGGATATGGGTAAATCGATACTTTATCCCACGTTCAGGCAAATTAACATTGCTTGGCTTTTTAAGGGCCTGATGCTCTCTCTTGATGGAAAGGTCTGTCCTTATTCCGCACCCCTTTCCTTCCCTTATGCTATATTAGCGGGTTTCTCCCGTTAGAGTCTATATTCTAGGGTTGTTACAACTCCATATCATATGCTATGTAGACCGTAGTCAGAAATAAAGAAAAAAGTTACATACTATTGTAGAATGGGACACTGATCACAGAGTAGTACAGTAAAGCGTGGGCATGCAGTGAACATACATAGAAAAAAGCTCATACAGAATCAAGCAGTCCAATGTGGTTGAACACTAAAACTCGCCTTGGGCTCATACTTCTCTCCATCCTTGCTTTGAGCCTCCATTCTTAGTTGGACAGACCGATGGAACTTGAGTTTAATCCCGTCCAGCTTCGGAATATCTCGACCTTTACCCAAGTTGATCCTATCACACGTAGGCGTCAGCGGAGCTCACTTCCAAGAAATTTTAAAAAGGCTTCTCACCCAATATATGACACCCATTCATTGTTGGTCTTCTGATACCTCATAGAGACAGGGAATACCTCAAGTGCCCACCACCCCCGACTGAGCCCCAGCTGATCATACTTGGGCGACAAGGCGTCGTTTAATTCTTCGTCTTCCTCACTGATAAAAGCCGCCTTCCTAGCCGCTCTCTTCTCCGCTGCTGCAACGGCTGCTCGGTGCTTTGATGCAGAGGTCCCGAAAAAGTGTCCGAACCATTCGGACCAGGTCTGGGTGATGGGTCTCTGGATTCTTTCTTGCCTTGCGCGCTCCAGGAGTGCGGGTGGGCGTGGCGTGACATAGGGCCATAGTGTTGATGGGTCCATGCCGATATCATACAGGGAATCTGTATCGAAGAGAATGCCCGTGTTGGCTTTAAAGCATTCTCGAACCATCCAGCGCAGGGGGATACGAGCAAGCGAGTAACGAGTTCCGTTTTCAACAGAGCCACCACCAATATCTGGTTATTTAAGATGAGATGCAATCGTGAATGGAAAGTCGAGTTAATTTACCGCAATGACATCCCTACAGGAAAAACAAAAACAAAGCATTAGCACGAACGGCTGAGCAGAATTCAACCCAACGCTTACCGCAAACCAGACTTCCTCAACATCCGTGTACTTGTCGTTCCTGGCAGAGTACATGGCCTCATATCGATCCATAACCTTGTCCGATTTAGTGTCCAATTTGAGTAGAGTCGGTCCGGAAGTAGCCTTCCTCTTCCCATTTTTCAGCAGTGTGCTGGCATCACTATTATCGTTATCGTTGTCGTTGTCGTTATCGATGTTGATGTTGATGTTGTCGTTGTCGTTGTCATTACCGATGACTCGGAGCTCCTCGAGTCTCTCTCTCTTCGCTTGTGCGATATTGATCCCCAACCCGAGCTCCTTCTCAGTCGCTCGGTTCCATAAATTCGCCTTGAACTTGGACCGATGTTCGTCGAGCGATACAGCATGTCGGAACTTCTTCACGATAGTGTTAGACGTGGTAAATGGCAAGCGTTTCGGGATGATTCCGACAGAATCGACGGTATCCCT
>KI546365.1:7427-21880 GCA_000497225.1 Amanita jacksonii TRTC168611
CTCGGATGGCTTCGCAAGGAAATTTACCTTCCCAAGTGATGATTGAGATACAACCCCAACCCCAGGCCCATTCACAGTCTTCCCACAATACCTACACCTGATCATAATCTGCCCAGGAATCCATTCGCCCGCTCCAACCGCACCACTTCCCCCACCATGTCCCATTACGATGTCTCCATTCTGTATCGCCGCGTTCATTACTTGACCTCGCTCAATGTCAAAGCCAACACGGCAGTGGAACAGCTTGAAGCCGTCAAGCAAGTCCCGGTATGCCTCGAGCCATTTTTCAGGTCGTGCGTCAAGAGCCTGGCCAGAGGCGTACCCGGGGGGGTGGTGCCCATGTCGCCCGGAGGATAAGGTCGAAGAGGTATGGATAGGCGACTGCTGTTGAGCATAGTACGAAGGCCAGGTTAGAGCACTAAGTATAGCGGCGCTTTGAACGTCTCCCGTTCGATCAACGTATGATTGTAGGATGTCCATCCCCGCTCGACACCGTAAGCCCGTCAATATGATGGAGTCGATACTACCCCTCGAGGTGGCCTGTTCCACCATCAGTTTAAGATAGCTGGACAGAGCACGGTCTTCTAAGAATTGGAAAGCGATGGCTAATCGCTCCCGGAACGGAAGCGACTCTTCGTCCAGCACTTCAGACCAGTCACCCAGTGTCAAGTGCGTAAGAAGCGCCCGAAAGTAAGGGTCATGAAGGTTGTGGATCAGACGTTCACAATGAGACCTCAGATCGGCACTTTGCGCACTTGGCGAGGAGGTAGAAGTTGTTAGGACACTCGGAAGGAGTGCTGCGAGTGTCCCTGACATCATTCTATGGGCCTCGTCTACAAATAAATAAATCTCATGATGAAGGGGATTCACGTCCAAAGAAAGAAAAAAAAAAAAAACTCGTGCACGTACCATTACTTCTCATAAGCAGTTCAATCGCCTTGTCATATTCCTTCATAAAAACCAACCAACACGCCGCTCTCGGAAAACTACCTTCCTTTTCCCATCTTCGAACCGCGTTCATCAACTCGCCTTGGTCCACGCTCCATCCACAGAGAAGCAACGCAACGTGTCTCTGAAGTGCCTTCTGCGTTGGCACCGTCGGCCTCCAGTTCATCGGCTCATCACCCCCATTTCTTCTGGAGCGTGTAAGGATGGCTTGCAGCCCAACCTGGTACGCCTGATCACGATACCCGCTTTGCAACCCCTCCTTTCCCACCGTCCCAGCCACCCCACTAGCTCCTGGCCCGACCATAGAATTGGCCAAATCACTTGCAACAGCAGGGCTGCCCTCGCTCCCACTCCCTTCATACAAGCTCGCATCGCCGGTGCTTATATTCACTTCAGTGCTTGACGCCATAACGCTATCAACGGGCGACCGACTCCGTAGTGCAAATTGCACCTGAGGTTGGAGTCCCCCAAATGGTTCCTCGTGGTGGTGGTAATCCGGCGGAAAGTCCAACAATAACGATCCTCTGCCTGTGTTTGTTGTGTACCCGTAGTCGTGCCCGTGCTGTTGGGAATATCTTGGATCGTACTCTTCCCTCAGCGTTGGCGAGTGATCGTGACCGGACGACCCTTCCTGTTTATGACCGTGCTGCTGAAGCAGCTGCATCTGCATCTGTTGATGCCTTTGCAATTGCTGCTGATACTGTAGCGTAGCTGATGTTAACGTCGGCGTCTGGCTTAATGACGTCGCAATAGGCGTTGATGTTGGCGAATGTTTCTGAGTAGTCAGGCCGGGATGGTAAGGCGGGTTGGGACCCATGTTTGACCCGTGAAATCCTTGCTGCGAGTATAGCTGTCTAGCTGCCGCGGCGGCTATGCGTGTTTTTGCATGGGCGGGCACGTACATCGTTAATGGCTCGTTGGGTTTTGGTGGAAAGCCTTCCCAGATAGCAGACAAGCCTTGGTACGAGAAGTCGTAGCCGTTTACCCCCGGGTTCGGTACACTTAGAAGTAGCTGAGAGTCTAGATTACATATAAGTGCATATACATAGCGAAGATCGACAGCAACGCACGGTGTATCCATAACCACAGCTCGGTAAGCGACCCTGACGACCCCTGTGTATCATCAACTTCTCTCACAACAGCAATGTTGTGATCTGGCTGCAATTTCAAGCCGTTAGAACAAATGTACTGGGGTCTGAAAGATAGTTACCCTTCCGATTCCATATCCCCTCAAAGCCCTTTGCTTAATCACCATACTAATGTCCTCTTGCACCACACGAACGACCATGGTCGCCTTCTTTTTCGCCTCGGTCTTCCTTGTCTCCTTGTCCCTTTCCCTTACTTCCTTGTCTTCCTGGGCCTTCTTCGATCCTACGGCTGCCAACGTCGGCCCAGGAGGTAAATACGATCCGGATACATTCCTGGAAATCGATGGTCTATGTATATCCGCTTCTTGTCTCCCTCTCCTAGCGCTCGCGGGCTTGTCGAGTACCTTCCCTGCCCCACTTCCGTCACCAACTTCGCCATTCTCAACCTCTTCTTGTGTTTGAGTGACGACTTTTGCGCCACTCCCGCCGCTCACGGCAAGGTCACCTCGAGCACTCCATACAGCCTGTTTGGGCGCATCGTGCATAGCGTACAACTCCAGATCGCCTTCTTTGTTCACCACCATAATTTTGGTGGTTATATCATGTAGTACCCCCACTGAAGGTGGCACAAGTGCGAAAGAAGACAGGGCTTTGGTGAATGATTTTGCTGTCCATCAAATAAAGTCAGTATATGCGCTGTAAAGATGTCAACTGCAGAAACGCACTTCGTCGAGTATCAGAAAGAATCAACGTTAGCGGTGAGTTGTATGTACTCCCATAAAACTCTCCACTTCCGAATGGTGAGTATGTTGACTGTGGGCTATCTCCGTTTCCACCACCTTCACTTCTCGGCCACGAAAGCGTTGCAGCCCATGATCTCCTAATCCCAGCCCTCGATCCACCACCACCACCACCACCTGTCACCCCACCTGACCCATGGGTTACGGTTTCAACCATATAGGGCCTTGCACTTAACACGTCCCAGACTCGCACGAACCTTGAATCCCTCTCAAGCGTTGCAATCGTACCACGCCTTGCTGTCGCCCACTCCGCTTGAACGTACACACCAGAGCCAGCACCTGATCCTGGCACGTGTCCACCTATACCACCCCTCCTGGAGTCGGAGTGCTGATGAGGTCCATACGCTCCACAAACAGGACATTCTCCCGTTCCTTCATAACCAGGAGGATGGTACCCACCGTCTGCCAACGCATCTCGCTCTCCAAATATTAGCACAGGTTCTTTGAGCTTCCTCGCATCCCATATCATCACTATGCCCTCGTCCCCATTCCAACAAGCAACTCGGTGAGGCTCCAACGGATCCGGCGAGATTCCTACTACTTTAACTTGTACGTTCGCAATTTCAGCGCCTGTTGGTTGCTTCCCTAGTGCAGGAGGTGCAAAAGTGAGAGAAGCAGGGGTGTACGAGGCATGGGATAGACGTGGGGTTTGGTATGGAGGGATCGATGGTGAATTCACTACGCCTGCGGGTGGGTGGAATTGGGATCCGCGATACGACGCTGGAGCGATAGTCGTGCTCCCATTCCCACTCGTGCTGGAGCCCGATGACCCCGTGCGCCAATGTTCACGGCCATTTCCCCCAGAGACATTACTCACACTGCTCGTGCTCGCCGTCGCGTATGATGAAGGTGAACTCGTTGCATCCGTTGAAGGTATAGCAGCAGGCGAATTAGGTGATCCAGAACTCAACCCCGTGAACGGGCCCCTTAGATCGAAGAACCTAAAGTGCCTATTCGATATCCCCGCTAAAAGAAGATGGGCCGTTCCAGGGATAAACGCCAAGGCAGAAACAACCTCTCCAGTCGCATGTTGTTGTACGATACGACTGTCCGCACGGGAAGAATGTTGCGATTCTATCACGCGAGGTAAAGGGACTGCTGGGTAGGGCGGCGTCGGTGTGGGTAATGAGCCATTGTGAAGGGGAGAAGGGGCTGGAGAGGGAAGTGGCCAGGTCTCCCCCGGAATTTGCAGCAACGGTGTCGTTGTGGTTAGATCCCAAATCACCAAGCTCGGATCTCCCCTGACTTTGTCCAATCCTACAGCAAGATAGTTGGGGTTTGCAGTAGAAAATGCTAGGGAGTTACATGCGCGGGAGTTGCGGACGGATAGAGGTATGGTCGGGCCTGCGGACAGAACGGAAGAAGGACGGGAATGGGGATCTGAGAGTAGAGATGTTTGTGATCTGATAGAGTTGTGATCGTGTCGTGCGGAAGCTTGCAAACGAATCAGATCCACGCGTCCCGTTGTCGTTCCGACCGCAACCAGGTCATCCAACTGTGAGTCCGGAGACCACGCGAAACACTGAAAACAAGCAGTATCTGGTCAATGCATGACCGCCAAGAAACCGAAAAAGTAAAGTTATCCACTCACCCGCATGTGGTGTAAATCATGCCTGCTTGTGACGTGCCGGATCTCAGGATACTCCCCTGCGAGCTCATAGAGCGTTATCTGCGTTCCACCGCCTACCACGAACCGATCATCACGTCTTGGGTGCCAAACGAGTCGCTTGTCTGGTATCATCGTCGTGGAAGTTGAAGATTACGCGGCCGAGCCTGCCATAGGTGGTGTCACGGTGGTGTTTGGTTGTTGGTGTTAGCATCAGGGCCTCAGTTTGTTCCGTTTTGTTTATCTCCACTCTCCACTAAAGTATAAGAAGACATGCAGGCCCGGGTGCGTTGTGGTACTGGGAAGGTCCACTTATACCTGATCCCTTTCGGACGCCTCCGATACGGACTGAGTCGCTTATTTATTTTTCACGTCTCTATGTTATATTCTTAGGTTCCACTGCGCAGGTTCCCTCTGTCAGGAATTCAAGGGAGGTCCTGTTGCGTATATTGGAAGTCATATAGGTACCTGGAAAGACTTCAGTGCGTTTATTTGACGCACGCGCTTTTACCCTTTCTATTGTACTTATCGAGGACCACATCCGTCGATGATTTCCCCTCTCTACACCGTTTTTGGGAGAACCACTTGCCGGCACCTGTCTGATTATTTCTGCTGGTTGGTACGCACACATCAGGGGAAAGGAGCAACAGCATGTGGTTATATCGAAAGCGGACAGGATTTTCCCAACGTAGCACCCAACAATGGCGTAGCGAACCAACCGTCAGGGTGATCAAAAGGTGCGTTGCACACGGCGACCTCGAAACAGGGAAATATAACCAAAAACAGTATTAGTAGAGTCTCCCTGGCGGCCGATACGCATCAAGTGCATTGCTGCTACTAGTCTTTCGTTGTACAGGCGATTGGGGACAAAAAAGAAACGTTTTATGGCATATATAAAGGTCCCACCCAAATTGACGAGTTTTTCTGTAGTGCTGGTCACGGAAGCAGGCCTTCTGAACTTATAACATCACCCCTTTCTCAGCTATTATGCTCTTCCCATCTCACATCGTTTGCGCCTTCTTTTTTGTTACCATCTTACAGGTGGCATTTTCTCTTGAAAATCGCCGTTTCGTTGCTGGTGGAGACGTAAGTTAGAGAGCCAGTCACTATCTGCCAGTGGAATTTAAACGATGCACTCAAGGCACAGTACTCCAGCGCTCATAGGAGGTCAGCGGTGGAAGAGGACGAGGACCCAGTACAAATTAAGGAGGTGAGTACTACTATTCATGGTACGACCATGATCTCCCCAACCTCAGACCAAATTGACGTTTGACAAATAAAAGCACGTGAGTACTACTTTCCTTTGTCCTTTTCCATAAGCACCATTTAACGTCGGGTCCCGTAGCTTGAAGACTGCTATCAGCATAAGTGCTCGGGAGATAACAATACACGGTTCAACAAAAAATTTGAAGATTGCATGAAATGGTGCATGGTGCCGGTGTACTCTAACTTTTCATATAATCTTCAGAAGCACATCGCACTTAAACAACGGCTTTATGGTCCTGAGGCGGTTATTGCTGGTGATAGCGCCAATGGGAGGGGAGGGCAGCGGCAACAACGGATTCCGTGATTTTCGTCTAATTTAGCCTAAGTACTCTAAATACATACAACTTGCACTTTTGATAACATAAGGTCGGTGCATCCCAACCGTACCATCCCTCCCTGGAATACACGTCCCATACCACCCATGCTGCACTTGCTAAACACGTCACAGACTTGCGTCCCCCCTCCAGCGTGGTAATGAATTGCAAGCGCGGGAATCGCGTACGGGTATAGTAGGTATAGTTTGGCCTGCGAACAGAACAGAAGACGGGCGGGTATCATGGAGGGTCAGAGATAGAGGCAATGAGGTTCGTCTGAACCGCATTGAGGCGTCGCATGTGCAGGGTCACACCATTCAGCCTCCCGGAATGCGGTAGCGTTTGGTTGAAGTTGGTGTTAGCATCAGACCTCTGTCAGTAATCGTTTCAGTTTCTACCATTTCGTCTATCTCTGCATCTTCCATTCGCTTGCGCCTTTACGCCTCTTGGCTCGCACCTAGACATGTACAATGAAAGCACCCGCATGTTGCTAGTCGATGATTCTCTCATCACAATGGCTCAACTCTACCTCCCATCTGCAAATGCGTTTCCGCGTGTCCTACTAATAGTCGAGGAAATTTCCACAGAGGCCAAACAATGAATTCATATAGTCATTGAACATGGAATGCGTTGTGAGTCTGTGCTGGAAGCATAAACGTATTGCTGAAGCATTCGGGTAGGAACGAGAGGCAGTTCATGGGGGAGCATGGAATGATTTGATTCTGTTAGAGACTTCGTTCCTGAAGCTCTAGTAGTTGCTCTAATATTGGATCATGTATACAAATATGACGGCTACTCTATGGTGGGCTAGAATGCCTCATTCCTGGAATCAGGCTCAAAAACGAACGGGAGTCAGTGTCTGTAGCGATGGGAAAGATAGTGTCGAAGAAAACATGATTGAGCGCCGTGATCTCCGCTGAGACACAAGGAACATGCATGCTGGAATGCGCACTCCTCGCGCAAACACGGCCTAGGCCCGTTGAGACCGAAACAGTGCGCCCTACCGGCTTTATCACATCAGACGCGGGCGGAGTCTCCGGGGCTACGCCTGTACGCGTGATGCAGGCATGTCAAACGAAACCTGTAGGCTTGTAATCGGAAATGAACCACAGGCGAGAAGGGAGGACTGACGTTTGATACCGCTTCTTCAACTAACCTCTTTGCACCATCCCAATTTCTCAAAATATAACACATTGTTGATCCGTTTCCTCTGTATCCCAAGTTATGAGCCGCATTTTCCGTGTACTTCAGTGCCGCGTCATATATTTGCGTGATGGTGGAGCCCCGTGGGCACTCCTTTAACCTTTCATGGAACTCGGCAGGCGATAATGTTTTGTAGGCACTGACGTAGATGCCGTTTTCGTAATAGTGGCTTTTAAGGTACCAGTAAGTGGGCCATTGACTAGGTCCGTACTGCCGGAATCCTTCGTCTGCTTGAAGTGCGTTCCACGCAGCATCCGAGCACCTGAATCTAAACTGCATAAGCTGGAACAAGTCTCGTCCCGTTATTCGGTTCAATTCTTCGATGTAGTTCATTTCCTGTAGCGGTTTGAGAAAGGTATTCAGCGCCGCAACCTTGACAACGTCTTCCCAATGGAAGACCGTTGCGAGGATATACATCCGAAGGGGCTCGTCTTGGATCAAAGGTGAAGCGAGAAGCTGCTCCCGCAACTTCTTCTCGATAGTCGACATCTTGTACTTGCGTACGGCAACGATGACGTCCTCGTACAGTTGATAGTCGTGTATGTCAATTTTTTCGGCACGGTGATAGATGATCATGAGAAGCTGATGAAGCGCTTTGCTATTTTCCGCGACGTGGACGATGGTTTTCCCATCTTGAGTTACGCGGCTCTCCAATGGAAATGAACTGTCAAAATCCTGAGAAACGACACGAATTAAGGCCTCGAAAACGTAGAAATCGACCGAGTCAGATGAGCGGAGGATGAGATCCGACTTTGGGGCAGACTGCGATGAGAAGTAGGGATCTGGGTCTGCACTGGATAGTGTGACTGCGTCTGGCGCTTCCATATTGATGTCTTTCGCAGTGGTCTTGGGGAGCACCATCAACTCCTCTGCCGTCCTATCTGATGACTTATCGCACCGGAGCCTATACTCCAGAAAACGATAAAACCCTGAACCAGGGATACTGCGTAGCTCTTCCACATAGGCCAGTTGCTCTAACGGGGTGCTCAATGTCTTGCGCGCCGCCTGGGTGGCAACCTCATCCCAACCAAGATCGATGGCGATCGCATATATCCGAAGTGGTGCTTCTGCAAACAATTTAGATGCTACGATCCTGTCCTTCAGCTTGCCTTCAATAACGTCAATGAGATATTTCTGAGTAGCCTTTCCTACTTTCCAGAATGACATGGCATCGACGAGCGGTGGTTCCTTGATATACGGGTATAGAAGGTCGAGGAGAAGATTGAGAGTTGAACTATCCTCATCAAGTGGTATAACAGGAAGACCGTCCCTTTTTTCATTCTCGTTGACCGCCTGGCCTTGGTTTATCAAAAACATGTCCATGAAGAATGGGGAGACATGACGAAGCAAGGGTCCAATGACGTAGAAGTGCACATTGTCAGATGAGCGAAGGATAACGTCTGCCGTTGGGCTAACGTCGTAGGGTGAACTAGCGTTCATGGTGATGAGGCGGGCTTTCGCTGGGCAGCTGTGAACTTTATTCAGAAAATAACTTGAAACCTCGCCTCGTGTTGATTTCGCAGCCTGCCACTGTGACCTTCTTTGACATTCAGGGAAGGCAAAGGAAACACGATGCAGCTTATCTTAACCCTTAATGCTGCGGAAAAGTCCGAAATAACGGGTCGCCTCTTTGGTTTTAGGGGTGGGAAGTTCGCTGACGCACATTATCTGTGTACATGTCCTCATTCGCATCCATAGCTGGACACATTTCAAAGGGACTTAGAGAATGCGTCCATCTCGCTTTTCACATATCTTAGTCCCGCGCCTCCATTGACGCGTTACAATATAAACTTATAAACCACTCGTTTGTTACTTTGGGGTCTTGCAAAGCAAACACAGCCATCCAAATAGGTAGCCTTACTAGCCCTTTTTTCAATCATCTGATCCCCAAGGCACGTCAAATGACACCTGTGAATCTGTCAACGACATGAACCACGGGGGTGAGCAGGGCTGACATTCAATACCACTTCCTCAACCAGCCTCCTTGCATCGTTCCAACACCTCATCATATGACAGAAAGCAGTTGAGTTTCCTCTATACGTCAGACTACTAGCCGAAGCTTCAATCTTCTTGAGTTCTGCGTTGTAGATTTCCATGATCGTGGAACCTCGTGGACATTCCCTGAGCTTTTTGTAAAGGTCATCAGATGATATCGTGTTGTAGGGAACACCAAGGCCGTTGTTCAACCAGTAACTCAACCACTGGCTGGGTCCGTACCACTGGAATTTTCCATCCGCTTGAAGTGCATTCCATGCAGTGTCTGTGCATTTGAACCTAAATTGCATGAGCCAGAACAAGTCCTCTCCTGTTATTCGGCTTAATTCTTTAATGTAATTCATCTCCCGCAAAGGTTTGAGTGTAGGAATTTGTAACTCAGTCTCGAGTGAATAGACTAATTTATTGTAGTAATACCTGTAGGAATTTGTAACTACAGGTATGTTAGATGTATGTAACAAATGAGTGAAATAAAGGATACACACCTCAGTCTCGAGTGAATAGACTGAGATGTTCTACTACGAATTAGATACTATATATCTTGATGTCCTATATAGTTCTAAGCCAC
Source organism: Amanita jacksonii TRTC168611 (assembly GCA_000497225.1). NCBI lineage: Eukaryota > Fungi > Basidiomycota > Agaricomycetes > Agaricales > Amanitaceae > Amanita > Amanita jacksonii. Next base: position 17,216 of record KI546365.1, read on the forward strand.
AAAAGACGGAAGCAAAATACTTATATCAAATATGCGTCGAAACGTCGAAAGTGGATATAAAAGGAATTTCCATAAGCGGTATGTTGAATTGAAATGGATAGTATGTAGCGAGATTGGTATAACATTCAACATTGAGGAGAGTATTCAACGCCGCATTCTTGACAACATCTTCCCAGTGGAGGCTCACCGCGAGGATGTAAATCCGGAGCGGCTCGCTCTGGATCAGGGGTGAAGCAAGAAGCTGCTTCCGCAGCTTCTTCTTGATAATCGGCATCTTGTACTTTCGCATAGCCTCAACGACATCCCTATACAGCTGGTAGTTGCATATATCAAGTTCATCAACATAGTAATAGATAATGTTGAGAAGCTGATGAAGCGTTTTGCTGGACTCCGCGACTGGGATAATATTTCTCCCATCTTTAGTTTCACGACCTTCCAACAAAAACACATTATCAAAATCCTGCGCAACCAGGCGAACCAAGGATTTGATAACGTAGAAATCAATAGAATCAGATGAACGAAGGATGAGATTGGATTTGGGGGCAGACTGTGATGATAAGAATGGGGGATCCAGATCAACGTTGGATAGAGTAGCTGTATCTGACACCTCCATGCTATCGTTCTCTGCAGTGTCTTGGGGTAGCAACATCAATTCTTCGGCCATTCTATCTGATGACTCATCACATCGGAATCTATACTCCAGAAAGTGGTAAAGGCCTGAACCAGAGATGGTTCTGAGCTCGTCCACACAGGTGAACTTCTCTAACGGCGTATTCAAGGTATTTCGAGCCGCCTTGACAGCAACAGAGTCCCAACCAAGATCGGTGGCAATCGTGTATAAGCGGAGTGGTGCTGCTGACAGCAACTTGGATGAAAATATCCTGTCCTTCAGCATATCTTCAACGACGTCGATGAAGTATTTCTGAGCCGCCTTTCCCACATTCCAGATTAATGTAGCATCTCTGAGTGATGGGCTCTTAACTCTTGGGTATATAAGGTCGAGGAGGAGACAAAGAGTTGTGCTATTCTCTTCGAGAGGTATGACAGGACGGTTGTCCCTCTTTTCATCGGCTGCGGGGCCGATCGTGAACATGTCCATGAAAAAAGGAGAGACGAAGCTGAGCAATGAACCGAGGATGTAGAAGTGTACATTATCGGATGAGCGAAGGACAACATCTGCTGCAGGATTGAGGTTATAGGGAGCGCTAGCAATCATGGTGATGGGGCACGCTTTCCCTCACATCTAGAATATTTGACCAGTTAAAATTAGAGCTTTGCGTGTATTACACGAACCCTTAAGTACATAAGCCCAACCACAACTTCTCCTTCCATCGTCCCCCTTTCTCTTCCGCATTAGGTAGCTTCCGCCTGAACAAGACGTCTTGAACCCATTCCATCTTAGATCGCAACTTCGCTTCATCCCAGCGAAGGGTATACGCATAGAATCCGAACTTGTAACAATTGATTATCTAGAGCGAGACCATAGTTTAGCCGCTGCTGTTAAGGCTAAGTAGGGAAGTCATCATGAATGATCAAGAACGGCGGTTTACTATACCCTCTTGATGAGCTTTTCTGGTCGATGATGGGCCAACTGTTACTCCTCACACTGATGGGAAGCCCCCCGGTTCAATGCTGCGGGGTTCATCTGGTAAACGACGTGGGTCTGTGATATAGTAGGGTAGTCGGAAAAAAAAATCTGACTCATCCTTGGTCTCAATGTTCCCACACGATTGCCTGCTTCGTTCAACATTTCGCGCTTTGCACCTCCTTATCGATTTCATGTCTTCCTTTTTACCTACATGCTACCTGCAATGTTATACCTAGTGCTCGTTGACTGATGATTCTAACCCTGTGGATCAAAATGATGAAATACCATACTCCCGCTGCATAGACACATAAAACACTGCACGCGGGAAAAGTACAGCATAATTCGTGCCAAGTACACGACGCCAAAAAGCAAATGCATAGGAAGCGGGGACTCACAATCAGCCGGAACTGACCTGTGCAGTAAGTATGGATAAATAAACACAAAACAACTGCCTCTCATGCAGCGGACATGTAAGTTTTTTATGCCGACCTCAACCAACCACCCGAGCACTGACTGCTATGTGAACTTGGAGCAGGTTCACGGCTATGTACGCAATTTGCACATTACAGCATCACACGGAGCCTTCCAACCTCGTTTGTCACATTGGCGCACCTAATGAGAACATTGTTTATCAAATCTTTACTAGTGGGTGAAAATGTCTGCGGAAGGGGTGTGGTAAAATTACAAGACCTGGCCCCATCTGCTGCACTACCACCATTACCTTATTTGGATGATGCGCATCCTGTATAAGGGTCGTTATGCCATAGTCGAAGACACACAGGCTGTATTTTGGGCTCTGGAAATGCAGCACCGGATCAAAGAGAGACTCGATCACCGACCAGTGCCACTAGTACCACTTCATGAGACCGCCATAACAAACCCCCGTGACTAGCGGACAATCACCAATGATCCCCGCAAGAGTGACGGAGGCATATTTCTCATAATTGAAAATGAAGAAGCATCGCCTGCCCTGCCGCTATGCATCACCTTCTTGCACGGCAACCCCCGGATGACCCTGTTTTGGCATGTCCAGATCTTGCCCCTATGTGCAGTCCCACTTTGCCTCCTCGAGGATGTGAGTCCTTTTCTGCCGCCACCTGCCACCACCATACTGAACGTAGGGAGGATCAACATCTGACTTTGATGTGGAGAGAATGCTCGAGCATCATTCTGATGGTTGATCACTGATGGCATAGGGTTTCTGCCACTAAGCACACATCCCGGACTGTAGGCTCACGATATCTCTTGATTAGTGGCTGTCTCTGCCATGGCTGTACAATGTTCAGGGCAGGACAAGGTAGAATGTCAGGCACAAGCACAAGTCACTTGTACGTGTTGTGGAAAGCTCGCCGAACCACTCAGTCGCTGCGCTGCGCTGTTTATCCGGTAAATGGCGCCGGAAAGCCCATGATATCAATGCTCATTCTCATTGCGCATGGCAAGTATCGCGACCGAGGTGAGACGAACAGAGAACCATACTAGTAGCATCATCAATTGGGCTTCCGGCATTCAGTCCATCGATCCTGTGCAAGTCTATTCACGCAAACACCACATGCTTGATGCAAATCAATGCGAATGCAATGGTTCTTATCTTCCAAGAATCTCTGCACTTCAGTTAGTCTACCATAGGATTTGCCCGTTCAGTCACCACCCATCTACACCTTGTGCGCCTCTAGATGGTGACCACAGCTCATGCCAAGCTACCCTTCAAGGACGGGTGCTCCCCCTCCGACTTCAGTTGACATAAAATTCATGCAACTCTCTACAGCCTTGCGCACAGGTCAAATAACATTGGAGGTATATAGAAGCCGTAAACTCCTCTCAGAGAGGCCAGAAACAACTACTTACATTGAACGTCATGAACACCACTCAATATTCTCATGGTATGTTGTCTGAATGAACATTCTGACATTTTTTGACACGAGGACAGGACAGTCGAAAGTTACCTTACACAATCGTTGCCAAGGCCGAGCTAAGATTGAATACGTAATGACACCGGAAGGTCCTCAGCATGCGCAGACCTTCAAATGTGAGGTTCAAGGTATGTGGATTCACGTGAGCTGGTGAATTTGGTTAACATTTTGTAGTCGACGGAACCACCTGGGGGGTGGGCCACGGATCGCGCATGATACGGTTTATGATTCTCTGAGTTAATGTTACAAGCTGAGATGCTTGTTATTAATCAGATCCTCAATAGTATACACAGTTTGACTGTTAATACTAAGCTGACGCTTAGCAGTTCATTGCAGTAGTACTTATACAAATAAAAGGAAGTCCCCTGACAGTGGGACGCGTAATCTACAAGTCCCCAGATACCAGGATGCGTAAGCGATGGTGCAATACTGGTATCATATGGTATCATAAAGTTAATAAGCATGTGTCAAAGGAATGAGTAATCGGATAAGATATAGTCCGATGAATGAGTAATCATAATGTAGTAAGAAGGAAAATGAGCGGTCAACTGTAACAGCGCAAGGTAACGGCCGAACTCATGGCAGCCGAAGCGGCTGTAGATTTTGGCGACAGTAATAACAAGTTTAACGCGTATTACTAATGCATGTCACATGGCTCTGCTCTGTATTATATACGAGTCTTTCAGACTCGCCTGGCCTTCGGCCAGGAGGAAGTCGCTCCCTTCGGGAGCTCCACACCAACCGAGAGGCTTCAGCTGGCCATGGCCAGCTGAAGCAGTCGCTCCCTGCGGGAGCTCCACACCAATCAAGAGTCTTCATCTGGCCAATGGCCAGCTGAAGCAGTCACTCCCTGCGGGAGCTCCACACCAACCAAGAGTCTTCATCTGGCCAATGGCCAGCTGCATTGGCCAGATGAAACAGTCACTCCCTGCGTGAGCTCCACACCAACCAAGAGACTTCATCTGGCCAATGGCCAGCTGAAACAGTCGCTCCCTGCGGGAGCTCCACATCACCTGAAAGCCACCATCTCAATGCCCAGATCCATGCTAACCAACACAATGAATCTGCCCAATCCCCACCTGTCCTGACAATCACTCCATTCTTCCTACCAATTCTTCAATCTCCCCAATTCATTGAACACACATCCACTCTCTTTCTCCCTAT
>KI546367.1:8054-27882 GCA_000497225.1 Amanita jacksonii TRTC168611
TTTTTTTTTTTTGCCTCGTTCCCGTCTTCTATGACTTGGGCCTTCATGCATGATGGGTACCGCTGCGCAATTTATTTCATGTGACCCCCTAGGATCCGAGGTCATGTGTATAACCGATGTGCACGGGCATTTTCCCCCCTTCAACTTTCATAAGCAGAAATCGCCATCCGATGTAACGGCCGCTCGTCCCGTGGCCCCGATGCTAGAGACGTACAGAAGGGCTATGGTGCTGTGTTTGGCAGGCATCGCATGTATGATGTCACGGCCGGTCGGGAACGCCAGGAAGAGAGCCGCCCGGTTACCGCCGCTTGCACAAACGCTCCTCCGTATCAATCACAGCACTTAGGATCCAGAGAGAGTCCAGAGCCGTGCTCGAACAGCCCACCCACCCCCCGGAGCAGAAGCGATAATCCGGACATCGAATGTCGGCATTCACTTCACCAGCGCTCACACACGGCGTTGCCTCTTCCAAGGAAGTGTTTGGGTTCGTGATAGTGCTAGAATAACTAGTTCCTCAGGGTATACCAACCGATATTGACGTGGATTTTTTGGGGAGACGTAATTGTTCCCATCAAAAGCCCGAGTGCTTCCCTGCTTACCCACTGCGCTTTTTTGGCTGATCTACACAAAGTATCCCTCCCCCCCTCATGACGTAAAAGCCCATTGCAAGGCTGCCCGCTTACCTTACCTCTGTCATTCGTCAAAGTTGAGGGGGAGCGGTCTGAACTCTGGGCCAAACCTCGGGAACTATTGGCCCCTTTGTGAGTCCGTGTGGGAACATGATATTGACCTTCGTAATCCCAGCTGGATGTTACCTATACGGTGTATCACATATCAGCGCCCCTTGGACTATGTCCGTGATTAATGGTTTCCCCCGGGATGAATGCTGTCACCCGTAAAGTCCGCCAGTCAACATATATAATGAAACTGGGAAAATCATTGGCTTGGAAACATTCCCTGATGTGAAACGGAACTTCCGCGAGCCAGAGCAGAGACCTTGGCGATGTCCATGTTCCATATGAGTCCACCAAGATTCACACCCATAACTCGCTTGGGTGTCCAACGTGCCTTAAAAGGTTAACTAAAAATAATGCCGCTGCCATAGATCTCCACCGCCATCAAGGCCTGCGATGATACTGATAAGCCGATCCCCATGCATCTAGAGGTGTTATATCCGTTGGATTCTATCGCCAAGGAGACCGAAGTTGAATTGAGACTTTTTTAATTTCATGGAATATTGGAACCCGGATTGCCTCTGTCTCTCTCTGAAAACGTACTCGTCGAAAATGACAGGGACGCGCTTTGACTGGCGGCAGAGTTATTTTTTTTCCTTTCCCAACGACCAAATGGGCTAGTGGCGCCTTCAACAAAGACGATCACCATTCACACCACCCTTTTGGAGAGGAAATTCTCCCTTTGAACCCTTGCTAAACTTGGGGTAGAGTTCGTCCATGTGCTAGAAGTACAGAAGTTAACGTTGAGGGCAAGATTGATGCTGGTGGATCCACATTCGCAACAGGCTGAAATGAGCGTGGTATAGTCCGTGTTGCATGGACAAAGTACGTACGGGGAAAAGAAGAGAAATATCGAAGTACCAGGATTAGACAATGTTCAATCACGGGTCTGTTCTGAGAACGTCTCATGGGAAGTAATCTCACCATTTCCGTCGGTAGAATATTTTGTCAAGGTTCAGGCGTGAGACTCTTATGATTTCGTACCACCATTTTCGTTTTAACTGGAGTCATCCAGTTAAAACTTGCAGTGTTCGAATCAAGTTTGTTACGTATCGTGTCTTATCTTTGAGAAATGGGTTCAGGATTGGCCTATCACTGGCGATCAGATGTGAGAAATAAGAAGTGTGAGTCTGGAGCAATGAAGGATGACCAACGAGGACGCCTCGGGGATATGAGCTCGGAGAATAACAAACTCAAAGAATCCCATTGGATCCCTCTCACACAAGGAAATGAATCCATGGAGAAAACCAAGAGTGTGTGCATCGGTGTGTGGTGCTTAGGTTCATTTTTAGACGTGACAGATTTGGTATTCCTGATATTCCTCGAGACGCCATGTTTCCGCTCTCACTTGGAGATGACAATAGAAGCTTAATTTCGATGGTTATGTTTTCATAAGTGGCAGCAAAAAAGGAGTCGTAGCTTCTTGTCAGCCCTACACTTGGAGACCTGCTGCCCTTAACCACGCCACCACTCTGGAGACCTGTATTTCTGTCTGGTCTTCCAGAGGTACTCCAAGAACATTCTCTTCATCAATCGGGTTTTCTAATGCCGCCAACTGACTTTCAAGCATCGCGACTTTCATGAAATGTCCCTGGCGATCTTCCAAGCGCTTTTCTAATACGAATCTGGAGCCGGAAATGAATACGACGTATGTAGGAAGGCCGGGAGCGATTGATGTACGGTCAACGTCTTCAGACGGAGAGTATGGATTGGTTTTCCCTCTTAAAATGTCCCTGTAGTACTTCTTCAATGCGGAACACCCAGCCACCGCACCCACGAGTGGCTTGCTACTTTCCTGTACGTTGACCTCGAGCTCTGCTGTTTTCCTAACAAGTTCCAACCAGGGTTCCCTGTCCTTGTCCGTCAAGGGTATACCTGAGCTCATCTTTTCGATATTGGTCTTTGGGTGTAGGGAATCGCCCTCAATGTAGGGCAGGTTTAATTTGCGAGCTAATGCGGTGCCAAGGGTAGATTTCCCTGTGCCGCTCACGCCCTGTCAAGGAGCTATTAGTGAATTCTGCTAATGATAGAGCTTGGAGTACCATGACTATGATGAACGCATATTGAGGTTTTGAATTGTGCGACATCACGAGCTCTCACGGAGTCAACCATATCCAACTTTGTCACCCATGTCTCGACCATCTCAACCGTCAATCGTTCAATTCAAGCATTGGGATGAAGCATTAAAACAGTTTTTCGTTGACATGAGCCTCACTCAAACTTTGCGAGGGTTTGAGAACGACATTCTGGTTCTGAATCCTGATTGGGAGGCGAAGCAAGTGCCTGCGGCTATGGCAAAATTCATACAAAGTCTTGTTGTAAGTTCCTGCAACACTTTTACCGCCCCACCGGTTCTGTTTATGCCCGCTACCAGTCTATGAATACGAGCCAGCCTCAAGAGCGGGTAGCTGCCGAAATGAACACGGCGTCTGACTTGGAAGAACGAAAGCTCTCATACGTGCATCCTCGTAACCACCGGTCCCAAACGTCAGTGAGTTTCTTTTTTTTTTACTTCCAATTCCCCAATGTTCTTCCTCCATCGTGCTAACCAAAAACTCAACCCAAAAGATTAATAAATCAATCTCCCAATTCATTGCGCGCAACAGGGCCCGTAACGATGCCTCCAATCGCGCCGAATTCCTGCGCAGCCTAGACGAGATCCGTGCTTCTGCCGTGGCTGCTGCACATCCAGATGTAGATACATCTGACTGGGCGACCTGCGCTCGCACAGACATGAAAACGATAGACAGAGACACGCAGATGAAATATGACATTGCGAAGAATGACGATGGCCCATTAAAACGGACAATGAAACATGCTGAAAGAAGCAGCTTTGGTACGATGGTTTCCAGCCGTGCTGATGAAGACGTTACGAAGGCTGCAACAGCTGAAAGGTTTCCTGCGCTTGATGAAAGGATAAGTAGTATCGAGAAACATGCTGCAGTTCGATACGGTGGGTATATAAATTCTTGATTCCCAAAATTTGAAACTGACGTGACAACAGTTCCCTCACCACCAAAGTTCTTGTTGGATCGCCTCAAATTCTTGGAAGACTACCTCATAAGACTGGAAAAGGATTATCCTCCATGGGCAGCGTTACACTTTAGCCAACCCCAGAGAGGTGTATGGGACTCTTCTATCTTCTTATAGTCAGGGCGTTCATTTTTTTTATTCGACTTTAGTGGCCTCCTCCACCGCGTTCTACTCCGATCATCGTCCCCCCTCACATGCGCTCGTCGGCTACAAGCGGCAGTGCTTTTGCCCCTGCGGCAGCTGCTGCCACCTCATCCTCCAGCCTGGTTAGCGCTACGTCACACGTACCCTCATCAGCACCAAGGGGCCGTCTAGAAGCAGGCGATGGCATAGAAGGGATGCCTTCGACGGGGGGATCTAAAATGAAATATTCAACGTCAAGCTTGAAGAAGGCAGTCTTGGAGAAGCTCGAAGTTGTTCAAGCCATGAATGACATTTCAGGCGGGAGCAACGGAGGACTGGACGCATGGGGAACATGACCGGAAGTGCCTCTCGGACCGGAGCTTGTCAGGTTGACGAACTTAACCTCGGGTTCCCCTGTGTATGTGGCACCCACTCCTGAGCTGTGTCCAGGAAATGCACGCGTTGTGTTGATGGGAAACTTGGCTAAAAAAGGCTGTAACAAGCGTTGAGCCTACAATCTTCAATTTTACCTGTGCCAAGTATCTCAAAACGGTTAACAGCTATTAATTAAGAATTCCTATTTCTTCCCGTCATCACATCACCGTGATATGATGAAAGTGCTGTAATTATCCCCTTGGGTGGCTTAGCTTGGGCATTTGTACTTGCTGGCGCCCCGATCCAGCGGCCTCTGACACAGGAATATAGAGTTAGAGTTTGATTTTCCGCGACACAACCAAGCTGAGCGTCCAACATTACTACAAATGATGTAAATCTATCTATCAAATTTTGTTCAGCGCTGTCCTCAATGGCAGTCCTGTTGCCAGAATCCGAGACAACAGATAACGTCACACTTGCCCAGAAGGTGGCAATGGTGGACCATCCACGTTCGTGGGATGAGACGCATTCTCTATCGGTTTCATAGCAGGGAATAACAACACTTCCTTGATATCTGTGGAACGGTCAAGGCTGTTCAGAAGGCAAACAAATACAAACAAAGGAGGGAGAACTTACTGTTGGAATCCGTTAGGAACATAACTAGGCGGTCGATACCGAGGCCCCAACCGCCTGTGGGAGGGAGACCATGCTCAAGACTACGGGGGCCCCCAGCATTTTAGAAAACTATGAAAGGCACAAAGAGACAGGTACATACGCATCGATGAAGGTCTCATCAATACCTTGGGCTTCCTCGTCTCCCTGTTCCTTCTGTCGCACCTACGGAAAAGAAAAAGATAAGGGGAATCCCGAAAAAGGTACAGGAACGAATCAAACTTACTTGTTCTTCAAACCTCAGCCTTTGCTCGAATGGATCGTTCAATTCAGTGTATGCGTTGCAAAACTCCTTCCCGCACATGAATCCCTCAAATCGCTCACACAGACCGGGGCGAGAGCGATGCCATTTGGCAAGGGGAGACATTACTTGAGGGTGACCGGCTATTTTACGGTTAGTTACGCGTCGATAGACGTAATTATCGGGTACGTACTGATGAAGGCTGGTGATATGCACAAGGGTTCGATGAATTCTCCAACCAACTAAGAGGGCAAAAACATTGGCAAGATTTGCGCATACAATAGGTGGCTTACCTTGTCTAACATACGTGCGTTCGTTCTTGGCTCACTACACTCAATGTTATTCTTCGCCAGTAGGTCTTTTAACCACTTGTTGGTCTCATCGGTGTGTAGCTCCTGCCCAGGGGGGAACTTGACGCCCAACTTCTCCTCTAGCGTTGTGATCATATCATACCTCTTCCAAGGCCGCTTAAATTCAAGTTCATACTGCCTAGCGCCTTCTTGTCCCTTGTTGCCATCTGGATGGTATACGATTTTGGTACTTCCACCTGTAAGATATTTGACCAGGCCTTCAAGCAGAGCCTCAGTTATATCCATGACATCTTCCATATCCGCATAGGCCATGTAGAATTCGCATATTGAAAATTCGGGATTATGAGTCATATCGATTCCTTCGTTTCTGAACACGCGTCCGATCTCGTAGACACGGTCCAGTCCGCCGACGATGAGCTCTTTGAGGTACAACTCGGGGGCGATACGGAGATATAGGTCAAGGTCGAGATCGTTGTGGTGGGTGACAAACGGTTTAGCCGTTGCACCTCCAGCCAGCATAGACATCATGGGCGTCTCGACTTCAATGAAACCAAGGTTGTCAAAGAACCGCCTGATGTAGTTGATAATCCTGCTGCGGGTGATAAAGATTTTGCGTGTGTTTTCGCTGATGATCAAGTCGAGGTAGCGCTTCCTGTACCGGGTTTCTTGGTCCTTGAGACCAAAATGGGAGGAAGGCAGTTGGTGGAGGTTGGGAGAGAGGAGGACCATGCGGGACGGTGTGATACTGAGTTCACCCTTTTTGGTGCGGGAGGGAATGCCAGTGACGCCGACGATGTCTCCTCGTTTGAAAATTTCATGTGTGGCTTCAAATGAGTCTGGGTCTGCTGAATCTCTGCGAAACAAAAAAACAAACGTACGTGAGTAGGAGTAAAGGGAGCAGAAGCGAGATTTTAATTTTTCCATACGCACTGTTGGGTTGCCATGATCTGAACCTTTTTGCCCTCGCCATGGAGATCGTAGAAGATGAGTTTGCTCCCGCTCGCACGAATGTTATGCACCCTCCCTGCGAGGCTCTCCGTAAAGCCTTCTAGTTTGGTTCCAGGAGGAATTTTGCCTTCTAAACCATAGGCATCGACGTAGGACGTGACGGAGCGTGTAACATGAAACTTGTGTGGGTATGGGTTCGGGGATTGAGTTTCCTTGAGATGAAGGATTTGTCGAGAACGCATCTCATAGTATTGCTGAAAAGCAAAGTTGCAATGAAACGGAAAAAAAAAAAAAAGAGAATTTGTATGACTCACATTGGGATTGAGATCGTCATCGTTTTGCTTGTTTTGTTGTTTTGGCGCTGCCTCTTGAGGTACAGCAGCGGCAGCCTTATTAGCCTTTGAAGCCTCTTTAGCTCGTTGCTTTTCTCTGCGCTTGAGCTCCCTGAAAACAACAAAAAAGGCGACGGTCGGACCAAATCAATCGATATATATCAGCGAAAGGGATCACAATATACGTTTTAGAGATCAGCTCGCCAGTAACGGGATCTTTGTGTGTTCCAGCATGGTCAGCTGTTGCCATGGGGCGGATGAAGACGGATGATGGATAATGAGGGAGGGGGAGAGGCCTGTGATAGAAGATGGGGCGTATCAAAGGTCGGAAGAGGCTTTGCATCCGCCTGCGTTTTTTTCCAGATCTGGGAATCGTGATCGGTGTCACGTCCGATGGTCTTTCGGATATCTTTCGTCACACAATTCAGACACAAGGACATTCATTTTATTAGCCATGCAATGCTCGCTCGGGGGCGTTAAAAAACCCGGTGGGGAAAAAGCTACCGGCGGCGACAAATGCAGCGTGCGACATGTACAGGATACATGGTGTGCATCAAATATGTAGGTACAGGAGGACCACGGAAACTGCGTCTTGATTCTTGCGTTCCTTCGGGCGGGCGAGGGCAGCAGCAGGGAGGACCTAAACCTACAACAATATGGAAAAATAGATCAGCCAACGTGAACGAGACAACAAGGCAAGTACAATGGTGCGAGTGGTTGATCCATATGGAGTTGACATATAGAAGGTAGCAGCGGGCGGGCGAGAGCAGCAGTTCGAAATCTGGAACCTAAAAAGCAAGAGAACCACAACAGGGATCGTCAACAAGCAGCAAATGGGAAGTGAAGAAGAAAAAAAGTAGAAATGGGTATACAAGTGGCCAGCTCAGAAGGTAGCGGCTGCCCAGAGTAATGGGATATTGTTGTTGCCGCAAGCTGCCAGACCTTTAGCCCGAGTTTTCTTGCTGTCCTGGTACTCAGGGAAGAGTTTCATGGGCTCGATGTCGACAAGAGGGCAAGCTCTAGGGCGCTTTTTGGTTTCAAGAGGTGGAGGAGAAGCAAGTCTGGTGGGCCGTCTAGGTGTACAAGGTACGGCAGGCCCGAAAACAGTACCGTTGCCAGAGTCATTGCCAGACCCAGAGCAAGAGCCAGCAGCGCGTCTAGGACCAAGACTAGCCAGCTTCTTGAGACCGCCAAGGACAGAAGAGAGGATTTTGGTGCTGCCAGCGCGGTGGGCCTTTCGGCGAGCCAGAATCGCGCGACCTGCCTTCTTGTTGACAGTTCGGACGCGCTTGAGGTCAGAGGGTTTGGCGGATCTAGTAGCATAGAACTGCCAGCGTTCGAACATGTCCTTGGATTCGTTGCCGTTGACAGTACGAACTCGCCCAAGCGTGGTACCAGAAGAGGCTGTCAATGGGTTAGCAGAGACGGTGGAGACGGTGAGGGTGGTGGTGGACTGGCGACCTGCGCCAGCGAAGGTGGAGGTAGTGATAGTGATTTGGGTGTTCATTGTGTATGTGCGTGTGGGTAGTTTCTGGGGATGCTCAGTGTGGTTGGCGTGGTTTATATGGTGGCCTCCTGATCGAAGCCCCTATTTATTGGATGTCTCCACCAGCTTGATCGGTCAGCATGCTCGTAAGGCCCCGCACAACACGGCCAAGTCTACCGCCATTTTAAAGGTCCTCTACGTTACAGTGCTAAGACAACATTGTACTTAACTTTTCCCGTTCAGTGCACTATCTCAAAAGCTTCGCCACTTTTGGAGGTCAATTGCTCTCGGAATGCCAGTATGCATGTCACCCGAGAGGAGAGGCGTTGACATATATACCAGGGATCATTTACGACTCCATCAGGGATGGCATGCTGAAGCTGATAACGTCTTGGAAAAAGCTCAGTTCAGCGGGGGGAATCTGCCGAAATTCACGCTGGAGCTTCCGAAAGACGAATGGTTGCAGCCTCATACCAAGAGCGATACTCCATGGATCGACTGCGGTCATCTCGAAGAGCAAGGTATTATATCGGATTCACGACGTTGCATCTCTACTTGTCGGTATTTTACTAAGAGATACCAGCCTTAGTGATGATGGTTGCCAAGAAACAAAGAGACTTTTGGTAGGTGGGAATTACCCGACTCGCCTACTTATTGGACACGCTTAAGGCCAGAGGGTTTGATGGACCTGGCAGCGTGGAATTTCCAGGACTCGAGCTGGTCGGTGGAGGTAGCGATAATGATATATAGTCATCTTAAATTGTGCTAGTGTTTGTATAGGTGTCATTTTGATATATTTTAACGGCTTCTCACGGAAAACGTTGTCAGCCACCCGGAATACCTTCCTGGTTAACAAAATTACAGCTCTTTTAAAGTGTAAAATGAAAATTCAGCGGAACTCACCGTGACGCAAACGTGGTTTTCGCCACGTTGGTTGTGACAAAAAAAACAAGCACCGAGGTTAGTCCCCTTTCAGTATCGGATTAAGGGACGCAGTTTGTGCTCGCCTCGTGCTCAATAAAATGGCCTCTGCATAAGACATCTTTGTGAAACCAATCATTAAAAAAAGACACACGTTACCAAGAATTCGTGACCCTGAGGCTCCCGGTGAACGAATAAATTGATGACGAAGGGGTGGCCATTACTTACTGACCCCAATTGCGACTGGACATTGAGGTGAGTTCATCGCATTATATAGCTCTCTAAAACGCGTTGTTCAAGTCGATCCAGTTGTAAAGATGGCGTCCGACACGTATCACGGCGTACGATCCTTTTGCGGTTATTTCATGGACGTCGAAAAGGCCGTTCAATTTGCCCTATGGAATAGCGAGCACCACCGGCGACAATCAAAGGCTTTTGGGATCCGTCGCAATCTGCAAAGCATATTAAGTTATGTTGTTGAGAGAATCCGAGAGGCGACTGAAATCGGAGAACTCGAATTAAAATCGACGTGGATTGGAGGTGGACGTTCGACGATATGCTGGGCGTTGCCGTATAGGTACATGAGAGGGTACCGTAGGCAGAGGGAGGAAATGTTGCTGGATAGATTTCGATATGTTGTTGGGGTTGAGGGTGATCCGATCATGCTCATTGACCAAGAGGGCGTTGAACCCAAGACGATGAAGAAGAGGGGACCACCAGAGTTTCTTGTTGAGTTGTCTGTAGAGGCGTTCATGAAACGTCTGGAGAAGGGGGTGATGGTGGATGAATTGGTTGAAGAGTACGGTCGATTGGTTGTATCTGATTCTGAAGGCTCAGAGATATTGCAATAGAAATCAGCACAAAGCCAAGGTCACGTGCTAGACAGCCCTTTCTGGCATGCCCGAGTCAACCTGCCATCTTACCAACGCGCTTTGTCCCGAAGTGATATCAATACTCACCACTACCGTGCTCCTTTCTGCCTTCCATCATGTCTTCTGACTACGAATTCTCAGATGAGGAGGAGTACTACGACGATGAAGACATGTTTGATGCTACTCAGGACGATGATGGTACGCCACATCACCCGCTGTTTCAACCCGTTGATTGACCGTGCTTTTCACAGCTTCTGAAGATGATATAGACATGGAAGCGGATGTAGATGACTTCAGGATCATTCCCAGAACCAAGCGAAGGTCCTATGAAATAGACTATCTGTCGCTGAGTCAGGCAGACGTGGAAAGACAGATGCAAGAGGATGTAGACTATATCTGCAACATCCTGGGCGTAGAGGTGGGCGTCTTATCGTTTTCATAGAGCATTTTATTTATGAAATGTGCATAGGCAAGCACGGCTAATCTGTTGCTACGGCATGTGTCGTGGAATAGGGAGCGTCTGATTGACAAATACATGGACAATCCAAACAGGGTGCTTGTTGGGGCCTGCATTACTCTGCCTCAGACGCAGGATTTACAGAGTCCAACTTCTGGTAGAAGTGGCAGTTTTTCTGCTGCACGCCGCAATACACGTTCTTCCACGGCAACCAGACTGTTTGGTATCGGCTCTAGCGCCAAGCCTCCTACCAGCCCGGTCGTTTGCCGCTCCCCCACCTCACTCTACCCAACTCCAAAATACACGAAATACACTTCCAAGCCCGAAGAGCCGTTCACCTGTCCTATTTGTTTTGATGATTCGCCAGATATTACGACTCTTGCCCTCGATTGCGGACACATGTTCTGCATGAGTTGCTGGAACATGTTTTTGGTATCCAAGGTTCGGGATGAAGGCGAATACGTTATTCGGTGCATGGCGGAGGGATGCCAACTAATAGCCCCTGACCTCTTCATCCGTGATATCCTCGTGCCAACGGAGGCTGCCTCGTCCGCCGCCATCGGTGCCGACCAGCAGCACGAAAATAAGCAAATCTGGGCGCGGTTCCAAGAGCTCCTCGTCCGCAACTTTGTTGGGTCCAAGAAAGATCTCAAGTACTGCCCCTACCCGGGGTGTACTAACACTGTTTCTTGCCCGGGTGCGGCATCGAAATTCAGCTTGACAACAGTAGTACCGACGGTGTCTTGTGGTGCTCGTGGGATTCCTGGCCAAGAGGAACCTAAAGACGGCGGGTCGAGTCTCGGGTTGGCAGGGAAAGAACACCAGTTCTGTTTCGGTTGTGCTATTGAGGATGACCACCGGCCGGTTGTATGCGCTGTCGCGAGAATGTGGCTTAGGAAGTGCCGTGATGACAGCGAGACGGCGAACTGGATCAAGAGCAATACGAAAGAGTGCCCACAGTGTCAAAGTACTATCGAAAAGAACGGAGGATGCAAGTCAGTGCTGCCTTGTCTATGTTATTTTGTGGTTCATTGAGTTTTTGTGGTTCAGCCATATGACGTGCAAGAAGTGCAAGCATGAGTTTTGTTGGGTGTGCATGGGTAAGCGTTTCTGTCGTTTTTGGATGAGGAAATGGCTGATGAAGGGACAGGACCATGGAGCGAACACGGCACGGCGTGGTATAGTTGTAACCGGTACGATGAGAAGGCGGGAGTGGATGCTAGGGATGCCCAGAGCAAGAGCCGGGCGTCTCTTGAA
Organism: Amanita jacksonii TRTC168611; assembly: GCA_000497225.1. Taxonomy (NCBI): domain Eukaryota; kingdom Fungi; phylum Basidiomycota; class Agaricomycetes; order Agaricales; family Amanitaceae; genus Amanita; species Amanita jacksonii. Next base: position 19,817 of record KI546367.1, read on the forward strand.
CGCTACTTGCACGTTCGTCCCTTTTTTTCTGATGCTATTTTCCTTTTTAAAAAAATGAACGTACTTGTTAGTATTACAATCGTTGGGCAAATCACGAACAGTCTGCCAAGCTCTCAAGGGATCTGTACGCCAAGACAGAGAAGAAGATGGAAGATATGCAGATTACATCATCTCTCACTTGGATCGAAGTTCAATTCATGAAGAAAGCTGTTGAGGAGGTCGAAAAGTGCAGGATGACGCTCAAGTGGACGTATTCTATGGCGTATTATCTGGCGAAGAGCAACCAGAAGGATTTATTTGAAGACAATCAAAGGGACCTCGAGAGGGCCGTTGAAGACCTTTCTGAACTGCTGGAAACCCTCATCGAACCGGAGAATATCCCGTCCTTGCGACAGAAAGTCACTGACAAGACGGTGAGTGCATTCGGCCTCTTGGTAGTTTCTGATCTGACCCAGCCGATACTTTACAGGTTTACGTCCAGAAGCGGAATGAAATCGTTCTGGAAGATACTGCCAATGGCTTCCTTGAAGGAAGGTGGAGATGGAATGTCAGTGTTGAAGGCTTCGACGAGCCCGACTCCTCTGAGAGGGTCTAAGATTCCTTCCATGCGTATGTATTATATAGTCGGAGACAGAATGGACTGAGGTATTTCGCTGAAAGCCGTAGCCAAATATGAACAGACATCAAGTGAAACGTGTCGTGAGAACTGCACGTGCCTCGACTGAAAATTTTCCCGAGCGCACGGACCATCTCACATGGCTATATAAAGGCGAAGGCTGGATCCCTGTTTCCTTAGAACATACTCGAACAGGATCTGTTTACAGAAACTGACCGGGTCTCGCATTTATACAAATGCCATATCTTTCACATCCACTCGATGACGACCGCGCTCACTCGTATGACTGAGAACATGGCCACGCCTCGTCGTGTGCCCTCGAGGAAGTTACGGTTTGGCTGCTTGGCCTGGCGCTTTGCGCTGGTCGGCTGTCTTAACCAGCGAGTCGAGCGTCTGTCTGATGGATGACAATAAGAAAGATGTTTTTAAGCTTTTATGTTGTTAATGTCGATGTATCTGTATCTGTATCTGTGTCTTATTGTGTAGAAACAATGAATATTTGTTAATGGCCTATTCTCTTTGTCTGATTTGAATACAGTAAAGCTGCGGTCCGATGGCTGTGTCCCCGACTCTGCTGTAAAAGGCAATTATCGGAGATGATTTTGATGATTACCCGGGCTGCAACAGCCTGTGCCTCGCTCCAAGGCCACCCAACATCCGGCTCCTTCTACGACTATCATGTCCTCGACGTCTTCAACAGCATCGACGGCCTCCTCAACCGCATCCTCGTCCTCGTCTTCAGTGGCGCATACCATTTCCGCTGGAAAGAATCTCAAGGTTCGTAGCCCTTCAATTCATTTCCCGTCACCTACCCGGACCACTGCCATTGGCCCACGCCTGCCTCGATTAGAAACTGTTATTAAAATTTTGTTCCTCCACGCTAGATCGTTGGCATCATACTCGCCATTTGCAGCGGCGTTCTGATCGGTTCCAGCTTTGTCTTCAAGAAAAAGGGTCTTCTACGCTCGCAGGCGGGTGGAGTTGCAGGAGAGGGAGTGGCATACCTCAAGTCGGTCAGTTCATCCGTCACTTCGCATTCAGGTCGCTCACACAGCTGTTTGATAACTACAGGCACTATGGTGGACTGGAATGACAAGTATGTCGTGTGCCCATCGCCTACACTGGATAAACTAACTGATTCTTGGCTCTCAAAAGTGATGATTATGGGAGAGTTGTGTAATTTTGCAGGTGCTGTCATGACCCCCCCCCTTTCTCTCTCGTTCAAAGTTAGCGGATGAACTAACATTATGCTCTCGTCAGCATACGCTTTCGTCGAAGCTATCGTTGTCGTATGTTTATCCCTTTTCTATTCGGGGCTCATCGTTGATCTCCTCATAGACACCACTCGGAGCTCTTTCGGTTGTCATCTCCGCGGTCTTATCGTCGTTCTTCCTCAACGAGAAGCTTACATTTTTTGGATGGTTGGGTTGTGCGTTATGTATAGTGAGCGCTTATAATCATTTTATAAAATTTACTACTGAGCCACTTCTGTTTGTAGTTAGGCTCTGTCATCATCGCTCTCAATGGTATTCTTATTCACAGTTCAACACCGAATTCTTCTTGCTCACATCATGCCAAGGCCCCCAGGAACAAGCTGTCGGCCAAATCAGAGTATTCCAATCAATGTTCTTGTCTCCGGGATTCCTAGCGTGGGGCTCAGTCCTCATAGCAGCTTCACTAGCAATCATCTTCTACTTTGCTCCAAAGTACGTGGAGGAAGACACGTTTTTTTTTGAGATCTCTAATCATTACCCTATGATAGGTACGGCAAGAAACAGATGATTTGGTATATCCTCGTGTGTAGTATGATCGGTGGCATATCCGTTAGCGTGACTACAGGTCTTGGAGCGGCTATTGTGCAGACTGCCTTTGGTGATAATCAGGTCAGTTGGGCTTCATGTTGTCTTCTTCCGACTTTTGATTTTGTATAGTTCAAGTTCTGGTTCATATACTTTTTGATGGCCTTTGTCGTCATTACTCTGAGTAAGTCGAATAATGTTCCTCAACATGCATTCGAGATTCAGGTGTTCGTAGTAACGGAGGTATATTACTTAAATGTAGCACTAGCTCTTTTCAACACAGGTTAGTCCCTTAGCTTCTTGATGTTATTCTTCGCAACTCACGTCTCCCTAGCTATGGGTAATATCCGCAGATCTTTCATCCACAATGGTACTAACCTATATATCATTCATCAGTGACCCCAACGTATTATGTTGTTTGTAAGTTTTGCCTTTATTGCTAGGAAGAAAGTCATCTCAATCCGTCGTAGTCACTTTTTTCTCTATCGTCACAACGATCGTACGCTTCCAGGTTCCTTATCTCCGATTCCACCTCACCCATAATCTAGGTTCTCTACAAAGGTCTACAATCAAGTGCCTCTCAAATAATTACACTCGTAATGGGTTTCCTCGTTATCTGCGTTGGCATTACCATCCTGCAACTATCCAAGATCGATCCCACCAACCTTTCTACAAAGCTTGATCGACGCTCAACGTTACTACTACAGGCCGCCCGCGAGAAGACCCAACCTGCAGACGAGAAGTCTCTCACTGGACTTGAAGATCCGGGAATGGATACCCTCCGTGGTTCATTTGGTGCCTTTGGAAGCATGATCAGGGCTCGTACCGTGCGCCGCATGAGCCAAAATAGTCGTACATCAAAGCATAGAATGAGGTCTACTGGAACGTATGACCCTTCCTCCCTCTCGTGGGCATCGGATCAGGCACGCGCAGGGAGCCCGATACAGGGCCTGCCGTTGAACGACCCGCTGAGCGGCCTCAAACGGCACAGCCTTTATGATGCGCCCGTCCCAAGGGATGATGCTTCGTCCGTGCTGTCCTTCAATTCGGCGTCTCCGAGGCCGACCAATGCTCAGATGAAGCGTCCCACCATCAAGTTTGATAGCCAGGATCTTATCCACCAATACGATCGACCTGGTACTGGCGATAATCGTGCTACGCATGAGCATCGAGCGACAAATAACTCCCCAGCACTTCGCTCCTCAGCTATCCCAACTCCATCCGATAGTCGTATACCCCAAACTGTGGCATCTCAAATACCCAAGTTACCACCACCACCAGGGTCGCCTCTCTTTCACGTAGAAATACCAGAGCTGAGCTCTGGTGATCTCAACCTAGAGGACACGAAGCGAAAGTTGTTTGGTATTACGACGGAGCAGAAAATCCACAGTGCTCCCCCAACCGTCTCCTCGCGGTTCCGAGAGGGGCAATTGCTCGATGGACTACCGCGGCGAAAAGATTCCATCAAAGATGCATTTGACCTGTCTGATCTCAATGACCCCGATGCAACATTGAAGACATTCCCATCCGTGACCGACTCGGCGGAAAGCGAGATCGTGTGGGATGATGCAGAGCTGGAGCGGCAAAAAGAGCTGGCAAAGGCGCGGGACCGCGCCAAGTCTCTCGGGAAGCGTTATCCACGGGCCAGCGCCGATGATGATGCAGAGGAAAGCAGAAGTTTGTGGAATAGGGAAAGCATTGGGGGAGGAGGAATCGATATGGCCAGCGATAGCACAGAGACGGAGCACGATATTATGGATACCTCCTTGGCTGGCACCGCTGGAGGAATACGACTGGTTAAACCTAGGAAGGGACCCGAGCTATGAATTCTCAAATTCCAAATTTCTTTTTTTTTTGGATACATTTCCTTGTTCACATCTGTTCTTTGTAGCAGTACATGGAATATCCGGACGGTAGATTTGCTCGTTATATATTTATTTACGATAAGCAGCAAGATATGTACTATCACCCATTTAGTGCTACCTCATGTGTGGGTGTTGTTCCACAAGCATCGTACGATAAATTCATGAGGGTTTGGGTTCTTCGTTTTGGAAAGGGCCGAATTAATGATAAATTTGACTAGTGCATCACAAGTCAATTCTCTGCGCTGAAAATGACGGCAATGGAACGCACCCGTGCGGTCTTGACCAGGTATCAAGTAAAAGCCATTCAATGGCTGTCCAGTTTCGGCGCTCACGAAAACACCTACAGTACCAGAAGGATGATCCATCCATGTCCATGGCGCCACACCTCCCTTGGCAGACAGGCGGAACGTCAAGTCTTGCTCACGGGTAACATGGACCTCGGGGTCAACGAGGCGCGCATTTGCCAAAGATGTCGGAACGAACTACAAAGCATTGAGTTCGCCGGGGAGGCAGGGGGATAGATTCTACGCACATATTGTTCACTTGTGACGACCCGATCGCCGTCAATTATGCTCTCGGTGGTTATTAACATCCAAAGATCTGAGGCATCACCGCAGTCGGGGGGGAAGATACTCTCTAGTCCCGTTGCCTCAAACAAAATTGAATTGTTAAGAGGCGGTATCGTGTACGGCTTTTCGAACTGATCGTGCAAAAACCCCGCCCAGTCGTAAACAGATATCGTCGCAATCCCGTGAACTTCGTGCCACCGATCTGAGAAGGCTGTGATCTGCAGCGTCTCATTATCAGGTATCCAGAAGGGGTAGGCCACAACAGGAGAGTAGATAGCCGTCAAAGCATACTGCAGGACTTTCCACCTTCCAGAGTATTCAATGCTGGACCAGCTTACACCCTGCCAAATGTCATTAAGCTGCCATACCAGCGACCCTAGGTTGTTCTCGCCAAGTCCTGCGCCCCGCCTGTAAAACGCAATCTGAGACATTATCGCCATAGATTGGAATACTTGAGTGCTGAAACACCATTGCGCAAATGTTTGATTCGAATCTGAAGTCCCCGGCCTTGGAAGCCACATCTCGACGGCTTGGGTCATCTGTGCTTGTCCTATATGAGCATTTGGGTTGGGAAAATCAAGGTTCCCCGCTGGAGGGTGATGGTTCCTTGACATGATAACGGTGGAGTTGAAGGAAAAATCCTCTGGTGATGTAAGAACTTCTTCCCAAGAATAAAGAGAGGGCATTGATTGATATCTCGATATTGTTCAACGCGATTTCAAAAGGAGCGACGGGCAAAAGCTCACCCAAATTCGTTGACGAACCTGAATTATTGTTCAAAAATGTTCATGGCTAGTCCAGGGCAATGATAACTGACCGACTGACAGGGAACGTACTGTAGTTGAACGCTTGTTTCATATCATAGTTCCATCGTTCTGCCATGCATTGTTGAGTCAGGCGCAAAGGTTGCTATGAGTAAAATACGAGCCTTCATTGCCATAGATGGCCCCTGGCGTCCCATTATTGAATCTCAGAACGTATGGATCTAAGCCCAAAACGCCTTTAGTCGTTGAACAGTCGGTATATGGCACCTAAATGTAAACGATTCTCTGAAATGATCAGACTACGCAGGGTATGAGAGCGTACGGATCGGGTTTCGGAGGTGACGATATTTCTTAAAAAGTCCTGGAAAAGCGTAACATACTACAAGAGCCAGATCAAATGCAGTCCAGCCACCCGAATATGAACATACCTCATTCAAATAATGTGTTCCATTTGCTAAAGTGTGATTCACGGTGATGACGATTCCTTCAATTTCGTTACCCCCAGCCCATTGTACATTACTTGGGTGTTTATTTATCCTTCTAACATTTTGGCGAACCTCTGGCTCGATCGACTCGAGCAAGAAGCTGTTGATCGGATATAGTGAATCTGAGAAGATCAGTTCCGACCACACGAGAATTCCCAGCTCATCGCAAATAGAATAAAAATCATAAACGCCACCAGAGCTATTCTTCTCCGATGGTTGGTATATTCCGCCACCCCAGATACGCAGCTGGTCCATCAAGGATTAAAACCTTATTTTAAAGCGTTCAGTGAAATACGAACCATGTTTTGTCCGCTCAGGATAGCGCTCTGGATTATCCACCGGACCTGGTCTGTGGTAGTTCTTGCGTAGAAGGGGTCAAAGGGTATGATGTTGGTCCCAAGGCTATAGAATGACTGTCCGTTTATTTCAAAATGCCATTGATCGCCTGGAGTAATGGTTCGCGTGTCCACGTCCCATTGCGAGTATGGCGTCTGGGCTAGATGAATTGTACGAAACCCGATCCTTGTTGTAAGGCTGGTCTTGTATTCGGCGCGCACCTCACCGGGCGCGTTTAGCTTCAAGTCGACCACAAGATCATATAGCCTTGGTTTGCCTAGATTATGGGGATACCATCTTTCTGGTATGAAATCGGGAATACGCCAGGTGGTGGATATCCATTGGGTCTCCGTAGAATTTATTAGAGGTTGAAAGGGGATTTCAGGGGACCGTAATGCGAGCTCAGGAATAGAAAAAGCGAGAGACGGAAAGGCTATGGATACCCCAGAACGTAGCGCAAGCGTCACATTTACGAGCCAGTCAGCCTTCTCGATCGGTGGGACTGAAAAGGACTGGCCGTCCTTGAAGATATCGACTGAGTACTCTTCGACAAGCAATGGCCCATCTGCCAAAGGTGGAAGTATCGGGGTAGTCGAATTTGATGGTTCTGTGACAGCGTTCAACGTAACAAAATAGGCTGGTTTGAACACTCCACTCGGGACAAACGCTGGTCCCTGAAGTTATCATTGAGGTTCTTGATAGCGTTAAGGGACGAGACACTTACCCAGTCCCAGCCAAAATCTGATGAAATTTTGCGCACCCATTGACGCACTCCTGGGTATTCATACTATAAGATTCGTCAGAGTGGCCAGACAGGATTGACAATTGTGACTGACGTTGTCGCTAGTCCGGATTCCATCACCATTGGGGAACGCTTCAGCATCGGGTCTGCTGGTCACGTTGAGCCCGTAATACCATGCCGACTCAAACGCAATAGTTATGTTCTTGCTCCCCTGTGGTGTCATCTTGTCCGTAATGTCAAAGACGTATTGTTGAAATTGATTGTTGACCCATGCTACGGGGTGCCCTGCCCATGTCTATGATTGTGAGACAGGTCCCAAAGACAGAGTAAAGCAACGTACAACATTTGCAATCGTATCAATGCCATAAAAAATCAGGAAATTTTTCTGATTTTGTCTCCTGTTGTATCCATCCAAGATAGGAGCCAAGTCGGCTGTATACGTCCAGTTTTCGTTCACCACCCATCTATGGGCAAAATCTGGAACGTGTTGCACCATTCAATAGGTTGCAAAGGAATATTCTTAGAATCTCATACCATTTACTCCAAGCAACGGCTCTGATATCAAGCCAGCTTTCAAGAGGTCTATATGCGCTTGTGAAGGTGGCCCAGAGGCGGAGATTTGGATAGAGCCATTTTGGTTTTTGAGTGTCCACTGCAGATGGACGAGGTCGAATATCCCACCGAGGACAGCAGCCGGAAGGGAAACCAAGGCGATGTAGAGTGGCTTCATACCGGAACGAGCTTTGACAACACGGTCCGAATAGAAAAGGCTCGCGAGGGGCGCCTAACGCGTGAAGTAATGAAGGTACCACCACATACAGGTGTAGGTAGGACAGGAAAGCCGCGTAGCCACAGATGGGGTCTTCCTTAGCAGCTCAGTCTTCGTGGGT
>KI546368.1:0-10236 GCA_000497225.1 Amanita jacksonii TRTC168611
TTTTTTTTTTTTTTTTTTTTTTTTTTTGTAACATCTTTATTTATGGTCGTGGCCGGTTAAGGGTACGACAGGGGAGAGGTATTCTACTGCTATCTGTTATATGCTGCGTATAATTTTGACTCCGCCGACGCCCGACGATTGTGGTTGTCATGAAAACTGACTCCGGCTGTCTCCTAGTGGTCTGACACACTTTGCGGTTCGTTTTGTCTGAATATGTCTATGGCGGGAAAAGAATGGCTGGATGCGTCATGTTGAAGGCTCCAGCATTTGCCAATAGAAAGGCAATAGCTTTTTCGATATAGCGTCTTGTGCTGAATAAATTGAAGCGGGATGCGTCGATGGGTGTGTACTCTGGGCAATGTAGCCAGACGTGGTCACGGTCTTGCACGGTGAGGCACCAGTGGCACGAATTGTCTTGTGAGATTTTGAATCGTTTGAAGTATTGGCCAATGGGTGCGTGCGCTGTTGTCATGCGTACAAATCTAGCTAAGAAGTAGTTATTGTTGCGGCAGGCCTTGATTATCCTTGTTGTGCTCTTCCCAAGTCTCGGGAAGACATGATGGCCTTTGGTAGAAAGGCCAATTGTAGAGTGTCCGGAGTATTCCTGATCCACCGTAAGTGTTTTCCATTCGTCATTCGCTCTCATGCGTTTGTCATGAATTGCCGTGCTAGTTGAGTACTTGATGGGGAAACGTGTGATGCGAGTCCGGCTGTTTCTGCACCATTCTCTGAACGGTCCATGATGAGCAAGCAATTGGGAGGCTGGCATCCAAGCTAATGTTACTCTGGCGTTTTGGTGCATCCCGAGGATGTTTTCCGTGACCCGGAAAGTGTACTGTTGCCCGGGGCATGGGTCAAGGTTGATTATCGATTGTATCGCCGCTGGTGATGTGACGAACACTGTGAATGTCTGCCATCCAGACTGTATGGCCTGGTCTATTGCGTGGTCTATGCCCGCAAGATTGAGCTCGTGGCAGTTTGATGCTACCCGTTTGATGACTACCCGGTCTTGAGTGTTATGGTTGTCCCCAAATAGGACGGCTGCTGCGCCGTGTCGCATTCGGAAATCTTTGGGCGGTGATACTGTAACAATGGCATATTTGCCTGACATTAGTGTGTGTCGTCTCGGTTCGAATACCATTAGTAGCCAGTTTTGAAAGGCGTCTGGGTCCTTTTGACTAGGTGCGTCTTTAATGAATGTACGGATTTTGTCTGGAAATCGGTCCACCAATCTGCTCCCCGGGGTGGTGTTCGGCGCAAAAGGGAAGAAGGAGTCCTCTACGTTTCTGTGCATCGCCTTATAAGAATCTAACGGCGATAACGGGGGGGGGGGGGTTTTGGGTCATTTGCGAGGTTTTCGCAACAGGCGAAGTCCTCCAATGGGTATTCTGGGGCCCTCTGGTACTATGAATGCGCGAGTCATGGCTATGCGGACGCCGTTGATGAACCCGGAGCAATCCTGGTTGGATACCGAGGCTAGGACCAAGCGGCCGAGATCCATAATGACATTGGACGAGTGCGAGACTTCGCGGAGCCCGTGGACAGCGACTATACGACGTTTCCTATAAACGGAAAGCCAGCGGATGGAAAGCGGAACGCCACACGTAGCCATAAATGGCATCAGAGGAACCAATACAAATGGGGTAAGCGTCAAGCTACCACGCGCTCTCCGATATACCTAGGAACCTGTCAAGATGCATATCGGACGTCCTAATACAGCGCCGGCAACCGTGAACAAAAGGCGATGCGTACCAGGTCAGCCATGCCGTTTGAGGGTGAGTTTGAGCGGTAAGACTCCCGCCATTATTTCAAGTGCGCCTCTGGGGGTGGTGTGAAATGCCCCTGTAATCCAGCGGGTTGCATAGTTCTGGACTTTGGTCATTTTAGTGAGTAGACGCGTGACGGATCTGCCATCTTGTTTCCACCACAGCTGGAAACCATACATGAGTACGGGCAAGACTGTTGTCAGATAGAACAGTCGTTTAGTTAGCGGGGGTGCGCCCCATGTTGAGTTGCCTAGCCATCTAAAGGCCCTAATTGTCGAGTAAGCCCTGTTGACACAGATTTCAACGTGTTTGTTGAAACAGAGATGAGGGTTGAAGAAAAAGCCCAGATATCACCAAGTTTTGGACGGTTTGATTCGGAGGGGGGGACCGTTGTCAGTGGGGATTACGCAATCTGGTTGTCGTGTGTTTTTGTGCTCCGGTTGGATGAAATGGAAAAGTTCATCTTTTGTTTCTTCTAACGTGATGCCGAAGGCGGTGAAGAGTCTTCGGCATATGACCGCGCATGTGGCCAATTGCTGTACATTGATTTCTAGTGATGATGATGAGTATGCCAGGGCGATATCGTCGACATATGCTTCCAACAGGAGTCGCAGGTCTGGGAGTTCACGCTCCAGTGCTTTAAGTACTGGGGCAATGTATAGAGCGGAAAGGGGGGGCGAGGGGCAATCCCCTTGGGGAGTCCCCACCGAGAAAGGGAGCGGTCCGGACATGAAGTTATCCCACACATATCTTGTGGAACGGCCTTGTAGGTATGTTGTTATCATAGATACGAGCTGGTGTGGGAAACCTTGTCGCCTGAGGATCTGGATGAGTACGTCATGATTGATGGACGGGAAGAACTGGGCTATGTCCATGGCCAGCACGCTTGTGTGCATGCCTTGCTCTCTAGCTTGTACTACGCGGTCAACGAGGATCGTCCCTGCGTCCGTTGTAGATCGTTGTTTTAGTCCCCCAAGCTGATTCGGGAGAATAAGGTCATACTGTACAGCGTCAAATTGGAGTCAATTGGCGATTATCTTGGTGAACAGTTTGGCGATTGTGGAGAGTAGTGCTATTGGCCGGTAGGACTTCGGAATGGTGTAGTCCTTGCATTTCGGTTTGGGTATAATGATAGTAATGGCATCTTTGAGTGCCTGCGGAAACATTCCTAGTCGTAGCGATGAGTTGTAGAGCGCCCTTAGTTTGGTTCTGGCGGCTGGTCCCAGTTTCTTCAGGATTGGCCAAGCTACTTTGTCTGGACCCAGAGCTGTGTCGCTTGTGGAGCGTAGAGCATCCTCAATTTCCTGTAGGGAGATGTCCCTTAGTTCCCGGGTAGGTAGGCCCTGTCCTAGGGTGTCATTGATGACTTCCCAATTAGGTCTTGTCACGGCGGCATTGACGAAATGATTATGTAGCGTGGGGAAGAGGGTGGTGCTATCACATTGTGTTCCATTGTTGTCCTTGAGCATGGAATATTTTGGCGGAGGGCAGTCGCGTGTCCAATCCACTAATCTCCAGGGTTTCCTGCTACTTGCTATTTTTGCTATGAGTTCGTCATAAAAGCCTCTTTTCGCTTGTCTAACCGCCTTTTTGAGTGCTTTCTTATTGTCATCCGTGCGATTGAATTCAAAGGCCACTTTTGCTTCCGCGCATTGTGCGTTCCACCATGTACGTTCCTTTTTGTTAACTGTGGCCGTGGTGGCTAGGTCCTCCCATGAGCGGGTGATTTTCTGAGGAGATCATATACTGTCTCGTCGATAAGATTTGGTGAATCGTACTCATCCGGTAATTTGAGTATGTGGTTTTCAACCGCTACCGTGAAGGTTGTGTATTTGTCTGAAGCGCGGGGTATGCCCGTTATGGTTCGCACCAACGGTTCTAAGGTAATGTCCAGCATAATAGCCGCATGGTCTGACGTTCCTCTGGTGGTGTCTAAAATTTTGTATTTCTCAACTGCCGCTGTTCTTGTTCTATGGACCCATGCTAGGTCAAGGACCGACGCGCCGTTGACATGGAAAAAGGTATGTGTTGACGCATTGTTGATGAGAGTGAGTCCTCCTTCTGTCATGGCGTCCAAAAGATCTAACGATTTCTCAGATGCTGCAGTTAGTCTACTATCCCAGCACGCGGAGGGCATGTTGAAGTCCCCGCAGATGATGTTGTATTGTTTGGAGCGTAACCGCTCATGTAGGTCAGGCAGAGTGTTCTTGGCATGATCAACATAAATGTTGGCGAATGTCAAGGTTTCGTGGCCAGATATCCTGTTCAATGAAAATTCTATTATGTCCGAGTTATCGTGGGGGGGAGTGACATGTAAAGAGTAGAAAATAAGCAAAGTGCGTTTAATATAAACTGATGCGTTCCTGCGTTGGTCGATGAGCACCCAGTTGGGGCTTTGCATAGTACCGCCGATCCATTCTCCCAGTGGCGCCGTGTCCGACGTGACGCGTCGTAGTCGTTCCAAGTAAGGTGGTTCCTGAATGAGCAGGATGTGGCTCTGTGAAGTGGTGAGTAATATACTTGTTAGTATGGCGTTCTTGTGCACGTTGTTCGTGTAAATCTTTAATGTCATGTTAGACATGTCGGTTCGTGGGGAGATCGAATCTAGTGCGCCTGGTGCGCGTGAGTCGTCTTTCTGCAAGTCTTGCTTGGTGTTCGGTTTGTAATCTTTTCATTTCTTGTGGCTTGCCTTGGGCTTTAAACCATACGCAGTCTTGACTGGTTGTAGTGTGTGGTAAGTTGCAATTCGCGCACTTGACAGCGCGGCAGTCTTCGCCAACGCAGATAGCATTTCCATCCGTTCCGACGCATGCTCCGCAGGCAGTGGGATGAATAGAAGTGGGATGTGGTTCAGCGCAAATTGCGCAATAAGGGGATCTGGCCCGGCAATTGTAAGCGGAATGGCCCCATTTGTTACAGATCGTACATAATTTCGCGATTGGGTGGTTATGCCACGGTTTGACGCGGCGCAGCTCTTTGCCCAAGAGTATCTGAGTTCGTAGTAAGAATTTGCCCCATGATCCTTTTTGGTCGTCGTGGACTTTAAAGAGGACCGTTGCTAGTGCTGGTTGGCTAGGGTTGGCGATGATGACGGGGTCTTCCACGAGATTAACGTCCTTCCACGTGGGGTTGTATTCTGCGGCTGCGCGTGCACTTTCCGGGGTGAGGTGCCAGTCCGGCCCATATATAGGTACCAGATCGCATTTGATGGTCGAATATGGCGTTTTGTCGCCTACTGTGGCGTCGTCAGCGGTCGTGTCGGTGACCTGTAAGATAATCCTGCGCATGCTCGTGCGTTCTAGGTCGGTAGGGGGGTACTGAGATTTGACGGTGATCCTTGTTTTGTCGATACTATATGAGACGCCCGTAATCTCGGGGTGTGATTGCTGGAGAGCTTCTTTGAGCGCTATTTCGCCTACTTCCACCGGTCGGGTGAAAGAGAGTATGAAGAGGGTCGGTTTCGTGCCTTTAACATTCTGCCTTTTTCACGATCTTGCTCATTTGGACATTTCTTGCACCCATTCAACTTCGAAGAGTATTTAATCAAGTGCTAAATAAGTTTGGGAAATACAAAATTGCGGTAAAAAGTGAGGAAGTAGTGTATTTTGAAAAACTGCCGACTGGCCATGACCTAATTACACAACTCCGCCTTATGTGTAATTTTGGCTAAGGGGCCTATCGTTCTGCAAGTAGCTGTAAATTTAGTACAACTAATGCCACACGTCGGAGTTCAAAATGAGCTCGTCTCCATCCCATGCAACGAATTTTTAAGACCGCTCAGAAGCTATCGGGTCTCTCCCATACTGTCCCATTCACAAGGTCTAAACAAAGAGAGCTCTTCAAGTACACTGGTGGGCGGTGGTTATACAACGAGGAAGAACGTGGGTGATTCAGCCTTGTTCCTCAATTGTTCTGAATACGATCGGGTGTTAGAAACCGCACCACGATATGTCGAATTCAACGTTGATGAGATACAACATGTAGCCTGTGCGGCAGTCGGAGCTCAACGTTGCGTCATGTTCAAGAAACTAGGTGAAGGTATGTACTTCGCGTTCTGTGTATTTATGTCATCTGACATGTTCTATAGGATCTTACAACAAGGTTTTTGCCCTTAACTTTGATAACGGGGTGGAGGCAATCGCACGCCTTCCAACTGGCCTTGCTGGAGCCCCTTTCTTCACCACGGCGAGTGAGGTTGCTACGCTGGAGTTCGTGCGAGAAGTCCTTGGCATACGTGCACCGCGAGTATTCGCATGGAGCGCTGATGCTGCTGCAAATACTGTCGGTACCGAATATATCATCATGGAGAAGATGTCTGGCGTAGAATCCCATCATCGCTGGACGCATATTGCGAAAGCACCTGAAGTCTTTCCACTTTTGGACGGTGTCTTCGGTATAGAGCAGAGCTTCGAGGGTGCGCCCTTCTCGCAGATAGGCAGCCTCTACTTCAGGGATGATGTACGAGCCGATTTACGGGACCGCCCGCTGTTTCGTCCAGGTCCCCTCCCAGAGGACGATACCGAGCTGCATAGAAGGCTCGATGCAGCGAAGGACAAATATCGTATTGGCCCAATCGCAGATCGTCAATGGTGGCGGTCGGAACGAGCCCAAGTGACATATGATCATGGTCCATGTGAGTTCCCCTTGTATGCCGTGAACATGGACATTAGCTGACTGTTCAACTCATCGGCAGGGCCTGACATGGGCTCCTTCCTTCTTGCTGCTGTGGATTCAGAACGTACTTGGATTCGTCATCATGCTTCGCAGAACACGACCTCAAGGTTTCGTCGTTTTCCGTTTTACAACGCTGTTGCCCACCTTGAACTTTTGGATGTGCTTGCCCTCGCGATTCCGCACATAATACCGCCACTCATGCTGAGCAGCCCAACTCTCTGGCATGCCGACATTAGTCATTCAAATTTATTCGTTGCTGAGACGGGTCCGGCAGTGGTCCGAGGTCTTATTGATTGGCAGCATAGCATCATAGCTCCTTATTGCATGCAGGCCACATTTCCCTCTATTTTTACCTACGACGGTGGCCTGATCGACATCCCGGTGGGTCGTGTCGCGCCCAAGTTGCCCAGCCACGTGTCGACGTTGAACCCAGACCAGCAAGTGCCATATCTTTTACATTTGAAGCTCGCGATGAGACACAAAGCGTATGAACAGAAGATCGTGACGGAGAACGAGAGGAGGATGATCGCGTGTGCGATGCCTTTCTCCACGGAGCTGGCGCTTTTGCCGTACCATGTTCTCAGATCCTGGAGTGATAGCCTGGTACCACTCCGAAAAGCGCTCTTGCACCTCCGAGATGTTTGGGACACCTATGCTCATGAGGGCACTCAGTGTCCGATACGTTTTACGGACGATGAGGTTCAGAAGCACGAGCAGGAATTGCAGCGGTATACCAAATACCAGGAATCTATTACTTCTTTGGATAACGATCTTGGCTGTGGAGGTGATGGTTGGGTGCCCGAAGATGAGTTCTCAAGGGCAATGACTACGTTGAAAAAGCGAAAGGCTAATTGGGATGATGAAGCGAACGGTGGTCCGTTTCCTTACGAAGATGGATCGTTCTCCTTCTTTCTGTCTTGAGTAGCCTTCCAATGCGCTTCTATCAAATTCTGGAAAATTTGAATTCACCTGATCAGGCAGACGCCTGACAAACTCGCCAAATGTGGCAGCGTTATGACTCAGAGCGATTGGGAGCAAAGTCAACTCCGGATGACGAGATGACGGTGACGGTGTTAAACGTGTCAATACTGATGGTTCTGCCTTGTGTTTCTGAGCAGATGAACTAGCCATGGATTGAAATACGGCTTTTACTGTACAAGAAATGCGCATTGTGCAGAAACACTGGGAGTCTCCTTCCACAAAATCCTGAATCTCCTCTACCTCTCCTTCATCGGTGAGGGTGCCATCAGCATCTTCCTGTGTTTTGTCTACCTCCTCAATCTTCTTCAGTCGGTGCCCAGGCGCTGGGCGCTTGCCTTTCTTCTTGGCAATTGGGCAGTCTTTGATCATGTGGTCTTTCTTACCACACTCATAGCACGTCCCTTTCTCTCGCCTCAGTTTTGTACACTCTTTCGAGACGTGACCAAACTGGCCACAGTTATAACAGCGTGGTCCAGTCCGACCAGCGCTCATCGGGGGGAAGCATAGGAGTCGAAGACATGGGGCAACAGAAAGAGATAACCCTTGGTTAGGGAAGCGAATAACCCGGATATGTACTAGTGCCGCTAATGGTGCAGCCTATCACAATGGCATATCGTAAGGGACAAAACGGAAGTACATAGAACAAGCTATAAATAAAACAACATTCAACGGCGACTCTTTTTCGAGTTATGTTTACGCTCCTGTGCATCATCGATGATTTCCTGGTTCTTGTCCTCAAACTCTTTGCAAGCTTCTGACAACTTGTTCGCTTTCACCTTCTCTGCGTGATCGCGAACTACAAACCTCAGTCGTCATCAGACAGGCCAAAAATGGATACTTACTATCTCTAACCGAGTACGGGTTGATAAGATTTCGCTCATTAATGATAAAATCTTGGAGACTGAGATGCAACTCGGCGATCTCCCAACAGTGAGCAAGGCTAAGCTTGCCAAGAGCTAGATCAAGCTTTGTTTCCAACTCTTCGTCACTTGTTGGATTAGAATTGATCGACTCGGGTAGCTTGCCGACGTAAATCCAATCTGCGTCCGTAATTGCGTGGAGAAGAAATCTTTGACTCAATGCTTACCAATGGTTTCCTTAACACAAAGACTCGGATAATCTGGCATGTCCACTTGCGCGCGTTTACCAGGATCACCCTGAAAATCCGAAGTTACAAATTTGCGCCAAAAGTACTCGCTGTTCAAGCTCAACCAAGCTTTGTGTGCACGATCGGTTCTATACGGAAGGATGTCACTAATTCTTCAAGTCAAAAAAGCGTTTATGGAGCGCACCAGGGGGTGCTTGTACCAAAATGTGTAAATATTCATATTCATCCACCAGAGCTTCACCGAAAATCGAAGAGATCTTCTCCACAGAACGCATTTTTTGGGATGCTTTAACACTATCGACTGTGAGTTGTGGCGCGATGGTGTCCACAGGGAGAGACACCTTCCAGACGGTGAGCTCCGAGGCATCGACATGGTTGAGGCGATGGGATTGTTTCACCTTGATCAGATCTTTGAGGATGCTGACATTTTTGGTCTTCAGAATCTCGACCGTGAAGACTTCTGACGAGTTACTTCCAAGTAAAAGGCAGTTGATGGAGAGCGTGGGCTCGGACATCGTAGGTAAGATGATCAATAGCAGCCGCGTGACACCTTTGTGTCATGTCTTTTTTTTTTTTTTTTTGATGTCAACTTTATTTATCGTCGCGGCC
Organism: Amanita jacksonii TRTC168611; assembly: GCA_000497225.1. Lineage (NCBI taxonomy): Eukaryota > Fungi > Basidiomycota > Agaricomycetes > Agaricales > Amanitaceae > Amanita > Amanita jacksonii. The sequence continues at coordinate 9,139 of KI546368.1, forward strand.
AGTAAGGGTATGACCTCTAAGTACATTACAAGTTTGTGGTAGTTAATAATCTAATAGATTCTTTGCTCACGCCGAGCGCGTTAAAGGATTGTGATAATTCTACTAGCGTACGTCGCTATCAAAGTCCATATGTGTCACCGTCACGGTACGGCCTCTCTTTCTCTCGTACCACCATCATCCCTTTCCCCCCCCGAGTGAAAACACACTTTCTGCTGCAACCTTTCCCCAATCTTATAGATATCCATGTCACAGAGTGGCAGGGATCCTCCTCCTGGCGACCCAGATGATGCTTCGACTGGCAGTCTGTCACCTTTCCCTTTGATAATGTCAGTGACCGCTTCCCCTACGCCCACAGTGGATTGGGAATTCGATTTACCAGAAGACAACAAGACACCAAAATGTGTCCAATACTTTTGTCGCTACGAGCGCCGATATCGCAATTCAGTCATCAAGTGGGCTCTCTACAACAAAACTAAACTCAGCCGTTTCCTCCACATCATTGGAGCAATGGACAAACTTGATAATGTGCTCGATGCAGCCAGAAGCTTTAAGGCAATGTTCCCGCAAACCATCGACCGCCTCCAAGCGCCAGTAGTGCCCCGAGATATCACGGAGACCATCCATGAAACTCCCAAGCAACCACGTCATCCCAGGAGGTCTAGGACTGCCTCCCCAGCAATCCCAATAAGGACGCCGTCTCCCACACCTGTGGGAAATGTCCCACCATCTGTGACTCATACCCCCCTACTCGGGTCTGTGTTATGGTCACTTGGGTAAAGCTCTCAGGCAGCAACTAGGCCGTCTGGACAGTAGGCAAGGAAGGGATCTCGGACTTCGCACGAAGGTGGCACTAAGGCAGAGACTCGACATTGTAACCCTCAGAAGAAGAGGCGTCTAACTCAGCAGTGACCAGGTAAGTGCAAAGAAGGGAGATAGGATTGAATATCCAAAGATGGAGAATACGGGCAAAGTATCTAGGGTTTATATAGGTAGAGGGAATGCCAAATATGGAAGGAGACGCGTCAGCGAGAAAGCTGTAACGGATGACGTGTCCGCAGGAGAGAGACGCGTCAGCTATCCTAATAAGGAAGGGGACGC
>KI546372.1:0-12452 GCA_000497225.1 Amanita jacksonii TRTC168611
GTAAATGAAATGAAATGGGGCTGTTATTCATAACAGCTGAGCTCCAGTCAATAAATCCATTCTTTTGGTTGTCATAGGCTGTGAGTAAATGCTGAGCATCATTAGATAGAGACTCCCAAGTAACAGCCACTTTGGTAGGGAGTTTCTTGTATTCTTGGTTTGACTTGTAAAAGTCATCAATGTTCCAATGAGACAAATCTCATAGAGGGGTCATGTTGTTGATAGGACATGACAGTGAAATCAGCTTTCTTTCTAGTGCTGAAAACACACGAGTATGCGGGAGATGGTGGTAAGTAGACGAGAAGCAGTGATATTTCACACACAACACGCGGGTCGCTACAGCCGCAGTTTCATTCTGGTGGTGTACTTGCAAATCCGTCCTGGTCTGGCCGTGTACTGTACAGAAAACCGAGCGCGCCGAAGCCTGTAATCCGGACCCAGACGGGAAACCTAGCAACTGGCTTGATTGGATTGGAGGCAAACTATAACTTTTGCACAATTGTACATGCTTGAGCGTATTTCGGCTAAATTCCTAAGAAGGAAGGAGAAGCGACCAAGACGAGGTATATACGCCGTTGACATATGAATGCATGACAAAGGTGGTATCTGACACTTGGGGACCTGGTCCTCTCATCGCTCGGGCATAGGCTTGAGATAGAGCCAAGGACATGCCGACTGCACACCGTGGCAGTAGCATTGCTGGCGGATGGGTGCTTTTGGGGTGGGTAGCGGGTGGCCCATTTAGTTAGGATGCGGTGGAATGATGATGTCATTTTCAAGCGCGCCCTCGCCTTACACCGAGAGTACTGCATACTAGTAGTGGTCTGCGCGCGTGATCGCGTGATCATCAAAGGATATCATTAGATACCGTATCTAAGTGGTGTGGGGTAAATGACCTTGAGAAATGTGGACACGTGAAAAATCAAAAATCGTTGCTCCGCCCGGCAATTCGCTCTTTCATGCTCTCCTCCTTCCCCTCTTCCCCCTTTGACCAGCCATGTCTGCAACATTCAGAATTACGCCTGTCCTCTGGGACAAGATTCACTACTTCGCTTCCTTTCCTCAGACAGGAGGTGCTGTCTCTTGTATCTTACTTATCTTCAACGCATCTGACTCACTTCGTACTAGTCTCACTGCAACAGATGGTCCTCTTTGGCCAAAATCCAAGCCAAGGAACGTTGCTTAGGGCTAGTCAGTTCCTCGCAGGTATCGTAATTTCCATTCGTTGGTCTCCAGATCCAGGTTCACAACCACCTAAGCAGAGGAACTGCCCGTAAGACTCGCGCATCGCGTGAAAGAGCTTGATGAGCTTCCACACAACTTGAGCGAGATGCCTTCCATTAAGAAGGTCAAGAACTGGTATGCTCAGTCATTTGATGTGAGTTTACCTGTCTCCCCCTGTGTGTCCAACTCGGTGTGACTGAGAGGGTTTTCAGGAACTCGTCGGGTTTCCCCCTGTCGTTCTACCCGACCATGTCCGACAAGCTTTGCTGGCCCAACGCTCGGACGACACTACTCTACCCGAGTCCACCCCCAATCCATCGCTGTTCTCGGATGATTACGGGAACCCTTCACCCTATCCCTTTCCCCACTCCTTCCAACATCAATTAAGGCCCATGTCAAACGGAAATGGAAACGGGAACGGGAATGGCAGTTCAGGCGCTTATGTGAACGGCGGTGCAAGTAGCAGTGGTTATGGGTTCTCGTCTGCTGGCACCGTGAATCCCAAACTTCGTTTGCGAGTGCCGATAGAGCGACGGTACTATTCCCGCACGGAACCTTTGTCTACCTATCCACCCGAGGTGTATGATTACAATACGCGGTTCACGAAACTCTTGCAATCCATCAAGACGCGCCATGATCCGACTGTTACAACCGTAGCCCAGGGCGTTCTGGAATGGAAGCGCTCCGCGGGCGCACAGAACATTGGGCTAGACATTCAAGCTTGGCTAGACAGGTTCTACCTGTCCCGCATCGGGATCCGCTTCCTCATTGGTCAACACGTCGCCCTGAACACTCAGGAAGCTCATGAAGATTACGTTGGCATCATCTGCACCAAGGCTAACGTACATGATATTGTCCAAGAAGCGATTGAAAATGCTCGTTTTGTATGTGAAGAGCACTATGCCCTGTTCAAAGGACCCCCAGTCCAACTCATATGCCCACGCAATCTCACCTTCGCCTACGTCCCTGGACACTTGTCTCATATCGTCTTTGAACTCCTCAAAAACTCCTTGCGTGCTGTTGTTGAGCGCTATGGCGTGGAAAACGATATCCAGCACCCCCCTATCAAAGTCGTCGTCGTGGAGGGTAAGGAAGACATTACCATCAAGATATCTGACGAGGGTGGTGGCATTCCGAGGAGCGCTATTCCTTTGATTTGGACGTACATGTATACGACGATGGAAGATCAAAAAATTGATCAGGACTTTCAGGCGAGTGACTTCAAAGCTCCAATGGCTGGATTCGGGTATGGTCTGCCTCTTTCGAGATTGGTGAGTCTTGCGTGCGACTTCTGAGTGCATAGGTGTGTTGACTCTTGTGCATGATAGTACGCTCGATACTTTGGAGGTGATCTCAAGTTGATTTCAATGGATGGATTTGGGACGGACGTGTATATTCATCTGAACAGGCTGTCGTCTAGTCGGGAACCACTGCCATGATCCAAGTTATCCGCAAGTACGGATTGTCATGCATATCATTACATCCATCTCTCTGTCATTGTCAATGGTGTATCCCATATAATTATTTACCCTTAGTATTCTAATGCTTCTTGTATCACTAGTACTTTACTGGCTGTGTACGGAGTACGGGGCTTGTTACCACTGCAGACAAGAGCATTGACTCGGTCCAATCCAGGTATTTGATGCTTCATTTCTGAATGGGCCAGATATTTCCTCAAGTACCTAGCACAAGCCTTCTATGGGGGTCTCAGATTAAAGGAACCGAAAGACCTTGCCAATATCTTACGGGCCGCGCGATATTGTAAGCCACAGCTTCTGCATACACTTCCGAAAGTTCTGTAGAGTCGAGAGCTCTCACTTCTGGTTGTTCTCCAATTTCTACGATTCGATCTCGATTTATTGTACAACCATCATATCTACGCCATTTTTGTTCTGTTGCGGGCGCACAACGCCTTACAATCTGGTAACACACCATATCAAAAAATAATGTCTCTCTCCAGTTGCACGATTAAAAGCGCTCCTTTCTACCAAGTCAACCTCAACGCGCACCGTACCCTTTGCAAATATTTGACCGTCCCAAAGAGCCTTCCATGACTCAGGGGAGTGACAGAACATCGTCAACGACGAGCCATAAAGGCGATGCGTTAGGGATCCTTTCTGAAGCGATCCAGTATGAGCCCCGAAAATGACAGACCCCGGGGTGGGAGAAAGCAAGGTAGCAATCTGACGTGCAGCACGGAGCTGCTTCTCTTCATCGAACAAGTGGAAGAAAGCAGAGGCATGTATGGCCGAGATAGCTCCTTGCAGAGGATTCAGAGTGGCTAACGACTTCAACTCGCTGGGACGTGATTCAACTGGTTCTTCATAGAATGGTGCGCGTGGCGCTATCATCAGCGGGTCAAAAATGTCTCCAGGGATGAACGCAACAGGAAATGTCTCTGGCGTAGATCTGAAGAGCTCATGGCCGTAGTCCCAAAAGGCTGGACGATTCAGTGGTTCCATATACGCTGTTAAGAATGGAATAAGCCCACCTTTCTCCAAATCAAAGCCTATCGTGTTCTCTACAGGCCAACCATCCGCGATGGCCTTACGCAAATCGTGTCCAACTGCCCAGGCCAATACGTGAGCCTCATAACAAGAGCCCACAAATTTAAAAAGTTTACAATTGCATCCCACGTCCACCAAGAGGGCGTCTTTACGTTCTTTGCAGAGTTGCAATATGCGACCGTAGTCAGGCGAGTGGGAGATCCTCAGCCTGTTCCGTTCTAGGATGAGAACGCTACCCGAAACCCTCGAGGCTAACAGGACGTACCTTGTGAACGCGAAATGGCGGATACAAGGGTACGGAAAGACCTATGATAATCAGGTACTATTCCTCCTCTCTCTATGCCATTACATACTTTGTACGCCTTGGCCTGAATGGCTAATATATGTTTCCTGAGTACTGCTTCGTCATCGATTCCAGTCCGAGACTTGAAGAAAGCTAGCTCCTCTGCGTCCAGGGAGTACAGGCTCTCGTCCAAAGGAGGGGGGATTAAGCCAGCAGTGGTCATGGCTTTCTGGTAGCAGGAAAGCACATAGGAGGTAGCGGATATGAACTGGGCGGATCAAAATGTGAAACAACTCGTATGTACCAAATGCTGGACCAACGGCAGTTGTTTTTTTTTTTTGCATAAGAAAAGGCCATACGGAAAGTTCACGATCATTTGACCATCACGTCCAACCCCTGGGGGTTGCCTGCCCTTGTATTCTTGATGAGACAGAGTCAGGTCCAGAGCGGGGTGCTCCATGGACGGAGACAGACAGGGTGTCGCAAAGGTCTGTATCATGACTGATGCACGTGGTGTCATCCAACTTGAAGCGATTCGAAGATGCCCTTTAGTTCGCTTGTAGTCACTGTCATTGGCCGACGCAGCGTACACGGATATTCTAGCGAGAGGAACATATGTAACCCTAACCCAGATATTCTGTGCCTCGTGTTGTTAGTGTGGTTTGTATACTGAAATCACTGCTCTGTAAATCCGCAACTCTGGCCGGATTTTATCAACTCTTTTCTCGCTGTCATCGCACTAGACGATGGCGAGCTCCCTTTCTTCTCAACCAGCTTCATTGCAGGAGGCTACAAGAAGATCCACTCTTGAGTGGCAGGCCAATCTAAAGTCCCTGTTCCAGCAAGCCAAGGACCGCTTTCCGGACGTGGTATGGGAGCTCACTGCCGAGGACGATTACGAGGATAGGGTTATTGAAGAAGTCTGGGGGCATAAAGGTGCGTTCACTTCCTCGGCCCTCAATTCACCGCGCCTTGACTCCGCGTTCTACAGCTATTGTCTATGCCCGCGCTCCTCCTAGCTTCCAAAGCCGATACTTTTCCTTCAAGCCAAACCCTCTCTCGGCGTCGCCATATCCTTACCACCCATCCCCGACTCCAGGTTACAACGAAGCTTCTACTCCCTCACTAACGGATGACTACCGCGTTGCATCCCCAGTACCATCTTCCGTCCAGCAGCCAGGTAGTATCTTGCACATCAGAACTTCTATGAATGCCGCACTCTTCTCGAACGAGCTGGAGTACCTTTATACCGGCCAAGGCTTTGAAGCATTTGAGTTTCTCTACGACTCGTTCGAATCACGTCCCGAAGGCGATGCAGAGGAGCTTCGCATAGACAAGCTTCGCAAGGACCTTGTATTCATGTGGCGCTCGCGCTTATACTCCGATATTCGTATCGCCCTCTCTGGTAATTTCTCTTCATCACCACACGAGGATACTACCGCAGTCTTCTCTTCTCATCGGTTTATCCTCGCCTCTCGTTGTCGCTACTTTTACGACGCTCTCGTGTCCTGGGCAAAACCAAAGGCGCAACAAAACAACAACGAACCAATGACACTCTCTTTGCCATCTCCGCCGTTCACTCCCGCTTCCTTACACTTTACGCTAGGCTTCATTTACACCGGGACTCTCATTTTCTCAAATAGAAACTACGATCTTAACACTGCGCTCGCTATCCTCCGATCTGCAAGCTATCTTTCCCTTGATACCCTCCATGACGAGATACAGGCGCGGGTTATACAGGAAATGATGCATGGCCTGTTTCATGCCTTCTTGTCATTTCCAGAGTACGAACGTTTGACGGGGGGGAAATGGGGTACCGGCGGATGCAGGTGCAGGCAATGCGCCCGTCGCGCTCCTCGGATTCTAGAATTTGCGCTTGCCGACGACGTCAAGAATCCTCATTTGGAGCGTGGCGCACGTCGTGCCCTTGTTGGACTCTTCGGAGAAGGGTGGTGCACGTCGGAGTTTGCTGCCCTCCCTCAAAAACTACGGGAAAGTCTCCTCAAAGGTGTTGGCAAGCGCACGACTCCAGAAAATGCCTTCTCTCTTCTTTTTGCGGCCGAACATGCCTCCTTAAAATTAAATCCTATCATTGATCCCTGGGGAGATGTCGTAAGAGAGATGATTGAGGCTGGTCGCCGTGGTGTGGATGATGTGTTGTGTAGTCAGGCCGAGGCTTGCTTTGCTCAACCTGAATGGCTTGAAATCATGGAAAACGATGGTGTTCACTTCGAGGACGGCGAACGGGTAGAGTGGACCATGAAATCATTATTGCGAGGTGTAAATGACAAAAATGCTGCCATGCTGTATCAAGTGAGCGCCATACTTTTCTCCATTTGCGCTACATTTTTAGCGTATTTCTGTAGACACTTGTTTCGGCCATACTTTTACGACCAAGCACAGCGGATCCTGGTCAAGTAATGCTCTCAACGACGTCCCACATCCGTGTACAAGTGGAGCAGACCCAAACGGATATACTTGCTAGGATTGGCAAACGGTGGATGAACATTCGGCAGGAAGGCGGGTTTGATAATCTCGAAGCATGGGCCATGAAGGAAATTAGCGATGGTAAGTCGGACTCATGGTGTCGTCAGGTAACTTATAATCAACCTCTCGAACCAGCAATCGATGTAGCAGTCGAGAATCTTCTCGTCCCTGTTCCCAAAGGTTCCATGCTTCGCGTTAGAAACGCTACTCGAGATGGGGACAGTGACACTTCAAGCATACGCGTCAGTGTGCTGAACCGCAGCTTGCATTCCAGGCGTAATACACCTACCCGTGAAAGGGCCAGCGATGTCGCTTCCTCGTCTGCATCAGTATACAGCGCTCGGAGTAATTTCTCGACGGCAACCAATAACATTCGTCGGAGCACGATGGCTGGTAACGTGAAGAATACCCTTAATACCGCTTCTTCCAGAGCCAGTCTCAGGAAGGTATCAAGTTCCGATCCTCGCCCGGATTCAAAGTTAACACCGGCCTCGGACTCCTCGCGCTTAGTTGGTTCGAGAACTCCATCGCCTACACATCCCCCAATTACAAGGTTAACAAGTCAGGATGAAGAGGATGATACAAAGGAAAGTATCGATGATGCTCCTACCGAAGACCAGGACGCAGAGGCGGCCGACGCCGACGTCCAGATGCAGGAAAGTGTTGGTGAGGACCTTGAACCAGATTCCGATGCGCGTTCTATGGTTTCTACCCTATCCGTGCAAAAGACTTTGATCAATCGAATTGTGATACCCTCTTCCGTCAGTGGTAGTGCCTCTCGTCCTACGCGTCGCAACGGAAGTACCGTAGGACGGCTGGGCGTATCAACGACTGATTTGTCAAGCCCCTCGCCATCCTTACGGCCAAAGTCGTCTGCTTCATCAATACGGTCGACCGCATCAACACTTCGAAAGGCATCGGGATCGAGTTCATTACGTTCTGCCGCTGCCAGACAAGGCTCATCTTCTGTCAAGTCGCCGTTATCTACTCGCCCACTCTCCAGTGTCAGTACGGCCTCCGCATCCTACAGGACTGTTAGCACATACTCCACGACTGCATCTGTCGTCACAGCCCGTTCAAGGCGTCTTTCTACATCATCCAACATAAGTGTCAAAACAGCAGGTGCGGGGGGAGAATCTGGAGGGGGATCGCCCTCCTCCACTGCGAGTTCGCCTAATCACTTGACGGTCAGTGGTGCTGCTCGCTCGAGGCGATCATCCGGCGCGTCCGTTCATACAGCTAATACGATCACCACTCCCAAAACGAGAAGTGTATCTGGGAGCACTGCAGATAGGAAGCGGCCTGCAACGTCCGCTGGACTATCGCCAACGGCACCGAAGAAATCGGCGTCGCTTTCAGCACATGCGAAGTCACCCGCTTCTAGCTCATTACAGGATGGCCCTTCCAGAAGAGAAAAGAAAGTGAGCGTAACTAAGATGCTCAAAACGAGTTCAACAGGGAAGCCATCAACGGCCTCACTGAAGAAGTGTGACGATGATGCAATAGCTGACCAGCAGGGCGGGAAGGATAAACAACCTAGTCCTGTGACAGCCTCGGGTCATCTTCCTGAGCAACACAAGAAAAGTGGAAGTACAACTTCTACTGTAACCGTCAAATCCGAAGTGTCGGTTGAAACCCTTACGCCCAAAAGTAGAACATCAAGTGGCAAATCGCATACTGCCACGAAAGACGCTCTTTCACCGCTCCCAGTCAACAAGGAAAATGGGCTGAGAGAACCGTTAAACACAACTGATCCCTCTTCGACTAAGGAGGGACTCCCCTCAGTTCCAAAGGGCGCAACATTGGAAGTTGGCATCCCATGTATCATAACGTCCAATCGAAAACGCTTCAAAGCGTACGCCCGATACATTGGGGAGGTTGAAGGCGAACTCGGGCCTTGGGTCGGTGTCGAGGTTCCATTGGGTTCTGGCGATAGTTGGGCGTGGACTAGTGAACAAGATGATGGGAGCGGAAATGATGGTCGGCAGTGGAATGATGGGTCCTGGGCTGGTGTCCGCTACTTCGACATAGGTGGTACCGGATCAGAGTGGGACTACCTTGAGGACCGGACACGGAGGCGGCGGGTGGGCGAATCATACAATAGTAAGCTGGACAAGGGATTCTTGAAGCGGGACAGAGATCAACTGAGCGTGACAGGATTCGACCGTGCGGCGAAGAGATTCAGAAGCTCTAGTCCCACCGTGTCTGACGTTTCTGGCACTGACTCTAAGGGGTTGTTTGTGCGTCCCCAACAGGTCCTCTATGTTGTAGATGCCGTTGGCGCCGACTTTTGATTACCAAGATTTGAAGTCCTTTTTTCTTTTTGAATACCTCACAATCGTTATTGCTTTCTTCTGAATCTCATTAAACTTTTACTCTCCCTAGCATCTTTGGAAATTTGGTTGTTCACACATTAAAACCATCTTAATAGCTGTCCTTGTTCTCGCCCACATCGCAACGATTCGCTTTTCAGAACCATTCCGTTTATCAACTACACGATCTTTTTTTATCTTGTACACGTTATCGCGCACTTCTGCTATTATCGAGCGAACATGATTCTGTCAGATTGGAGCTAGGCTTGAGGCTAGACTGCAGTCAAGTCTGATGAATACTGAGATTATGATAATTATCATCCAGTTATATTATCTTAGTATCGGTAGAGAACACTCAAGTCCTTTGCTTGCGAACATGTAATCGCGTGCCTCCTCAATCACTATCGGTATCGCTGTCGCTGCCGCCTTCATCACTATCTTCGTCAGAACTATCTTCGTCGCTCTCTTCCTTGCGTTTTTTCACGGGTCCGCCTCGCATTGCCGCCATCTGCCCAGCCAAAGAATCCTCATCTGGATCAGAAATTTCGTCGTCCACTTCTGCAGGTGTTGAAGGAGCGTCTTCGATCTTCATCTATCCAGCACGAGAATTGTTAGTACACATGGTAGAGGGCCAAGACTAGAATCAAGACGTACAGTGATATCTCGAGTGACTTCCTCACCTACAAAAGTATCACTCAGAATGTACACTTTCCATGTAAACATTCCAACATTTGGTGGGCTTTGGAACTGGATCTTGTAAGCTCTATAATCATGGTGGAGAAGAGCTTCCTGAGCATCTGCTCTGGGCAAGCGGGCATATGGGATATCGGTAATTTTGATTGGAGGCACAACAACTCGATTGGATTTATCGTCTGCGAGCACGATCCACCAAAATGGTTTCCTTTCCTGAGAGTGAGTGGTCAGCCTGGATAGAGCAGGTGGTAATAGAGAAGCTACCCCTGGCCAATGAGGTGCGTGGGCATAGGAGGACGTTGTATCAAATGAACCATTTTTTGGTTCCTCAGCATCAGTTCGTGACTTCAGGAACTCTTCCTCGAGTTCATCGTTCATCTTCAAACGCTGCTTGACTTCATCTACGCCTAGTTCTTTTTTGACTTCATTGTCGTCGGATGGCTGAGTGAGAGGGGATTTAAGACGAAGCTTCACGACGAGGTAGACGATAGATGATGGGGACACCACGCGTTCACCGATGACTGAAAATTCCCATAGTTCAGCACATTTCAACCTGGGGCTACAAGGGTTATCTACCTTTGAAGGACACATCTACAAGGTCGACATGTCCCCACCTTGATAGCGCTTTCTTAATCTCGGGCACGCGACTGTCTTTATTATCTTCCAAGGCACGCACAAAATTGTCATAACTAGTTGCAGCGGGGGCGATGCTATTCGCCTCCTCAATGGACGATATACTTGGGAGCTGTGCAAACAAGGCAGTGCGAGGGTTTATTAACTTGCTTGGAGCATCATCTGAGGTAGGGATTAGAAACAACGTTGAAGGAGGCAGGGCTTGGACAATGTATGCATGCAGGTGCATAACATCAAGAGCGGGGAACAGCCAGTTCCGTGCAAGGGTGATATTGAGTAGGGAATTCAGAACAACAGGTGTCTGCTGCAGAACCTTGACTTGTTCTGAGTTGGCCGGTCAGCCTTGTGTATATAAAAACTCGACAAGATACACACCCTTCACCAGACTTGGACGGTTCACTTGGAGCCTCAAAAGATGCGCGTAAGCTAATACGAGCCCTCTCCTGCGCGCAGAATTGCCTTCGCGTAGGATAGACGCGATAGCATTCCAAGCTTTTCCGGCCTTTTTGTTGATCTCTCGCTCCAACCTGTGAATTTCATCGGCATCGCCACCAGAGGTTTTAGCAGAGTACTCCCAGGAGTAAGACTTGGCGAAGGTTCCAATAACTTGATCCATATTTGACTCTTCGCGTAAGGATTTGAAGAATTCAGCGGCAGAACGGGCATGTACGCCATCCTTTGTTTTTTCACGACTGCCGAACCACCAACGACCCTGAAGGCGAGAAGAATTATGACCAAGGTTGGTGGAAATAGTCTCGTACTCACAACCAAGGCTGGAAGCGCACCGCCGAAGAGCAGACCATATACACCGAGGACCCACACATTATTTTTGCTTTCGATGATCCACTGGGGCAAGGCTATACCCATGGACATTTCTTGACGGCCGTCCGGATTGCCATACAGTTCCCAGTTTTTGCGTATTGTCTCATCGGTCAACCTAGTATGGTCATCAGAAGGCCTATTAATAAAATTAAATTAAAAAAGCGCACGATTTGTATGCCTTTGTAATCTCAACGAATTTCTGTTCGATCATTTCAATAGTTTGGTTTGCAGTGGCCTTGACCTTGTCAGGGTGACTGAAAGATGACAACATGAGCAAGGACAAGGTCACTCAGGGGCAAACACAGCTACAAACTAGAGTCGTGAAAGCTTCTTGAAATGTGATTTGATCTCTTTCTCTGACGTGCCCTAATGCCAGTTAGTGCAGTTAAATGCACAAAAGAGATATGACATACGGTCTTGATGCCTAGAATTTCAAAAGGGTCATAGACCTTGTTCTCCGAAACCGCACCAGCGACGCGGTACGAAACAAATGCGAGAAGCGACCATCCAAGCAATAGAAAGGCGCCCCTGCAAATAACGTATGTAGTTGAGCACAGGCAAAGAACTCAAGACACTAGACCCTACCTTTTGGTGAAGTTTGCACTGAGCAGTGCGCCTTTCTGCTTTGCAAGTCTTTGTCGGTTCTCTGCACAGGGAGCACATTGACAACCATCCTGTGCATTCTCTGTGCGAAATCAGGATAAAATAGTCGTATATAAGGAGGGATGAGAGAACCTACGTGGCGAAGGCTTGATTGCAGTGAGAGTCATCGGGACCAAAAGAAGGGCAAGGAAGGTTATAAGGAGGTAGCCGGCCATGTTCCCGGCCTCGTCATAGCTGTACTTGGCCATGGGGGCTTCTAAGCGTTGGTGGGTATTTTGACGACGTGTTGGTATCTGTCACAACCTCTGGCGTTACTGTGACCAAACCTTGCTTTCTAGTGCTCAATGCAAGTGGACATGTTGTTTGTTGGTGCCAAATTCAACCTTGCCGCGATCCTCCACATCATTTGTCAGTTTCATCCATTGATCCAACCATGATACCGAACACGCCGCAGAAGGAACCATCGCGGGTCCTCGAGCCTCAGCATAAAACTCATTCTACTCCGCAGAGCCGTGGAACCGCGTCAAACGCCGAGTACCACTCCGACCCAAGGTAAGTTTACTTCAACGACGCGGTATATACCCTGCATCCTTTAATCCCATAGGGCAAAAAATACCACTAATATCATCAATGTTACTCACGATATGAAGAGCGCTCAAGAAGTTGACTTTCACGTCATGCTAAAGATGTTTATTGCACGTGAAAAATTGAGCGATACAGGGAGCTTTGCTACTCTCGAGGCTCTGAGGAAACGGGTGGCAGACACAAGGGAAGACGTCGACAATGAATTTGGGGAAGAACTCCACAAAGCAGTAGAATTTTGCAATGATGACCGTTGTAAGGAAATTAGGGAATACCTCTGGGAATAGTAAGCCTTTTAGTTTTCGA
>KI546373.1:0-18680 GCA_000497225.1 Amanita jacksonii TRTC168611
TGCTGTCAACTGGTGAGAACGGGCGACGTTGGCGGAATGTGGGTACGGGGCTAGGTGGATCAAGCATTGTGCCAAAGGAGCGTTCTGAGGTCCTTCCACACCTCTGAGTCTCGATATAGGTATACCATTGAGTTGAACATTCCGGGTTGTATAGTTTCTCCACGATGCCTGAAAAGCCACATCACTGCGCCCCACGCCACTGCGGCGAAAACGGTGAAGTATTTCGGATCGGGCGGGACGGGTTTGACGCGCGTCGCCGCTGTTGTTGTTGTTGTATTGTAAGGTGAACTTGCTCTGGGCAAGAAAGAAGCGAGGACGCGAGAGACGACGTAGAGGACGATCTTTTGAACGGGGGGGGATTAGTCAGTTTAGTGGGCCATAATGAAATAACGGCATATTACGCCAACCGTACTTGCTCATTGACCGCGTTTCGCTCTCCGAACACGAAATAACCTCCGAGAAGCCCAGCCACAAACGTGTCGGCGCTACGTTCTTTCCCACCATTGGCCTTTTTCTGGATGAGCAAAAAGGTCTTGTATATAGTGACGAATTTAGCAAGGTTCAGAGCATGCTGCCTTGTAGCCCTATAGATAACGTGGGCGCGTTGTCTCCAACTAAAGCGATGTTTACAGGAAAGGCAAGCATTATTGTTTACGGATACTTACTCTCCACGTCCAAACAAGATTGACATCACAAGGGCATGTGGGAAGCGAATCTTGACTCCGTAGACGAAACCGTTCCTGGCACCCTTAAGGATTGCGAGATAATCATGAAAGGCAGGGTTATGGACGATGCCATTGAGGAGCTGCAATGCAGACATGAGGAAAAGGGTATAACTGCTGGCGGCGGAAAGGTAAGTGGCCTGTGAATCACATGTACTCGGCTTCCTTGCCGTCCTTGCCGGCTTGGGGAGGGAGACTCGAGCCGGAACTAGAGTCGCCGCTAGTCCTCAGGAGCCAACCCCTCTGCATCTGGGTATCTGTCAAAAATCAAAGTTCTGTCGGCTAGAGACAACCCTTTTCAACTCTACAAAGACAAAAAGAAATGTATGGCATGCGCCGCATAATCAAACGTGCCTAACCTGAAAAGCGGCATTTCACGGGTGCGATGGGAAATTGATCCCAATTCAGAAACTGTATCAATAAAAGATACGATATTCACGCATCACAAGTTGTGTGATAGTTGTTTATATCAAAGATACCCTGGGGGGAGGGAGATGGCTGGTTGAATCGGAGGACTTCGGGAAAGCATCCTGCAGTGCGATCCTATCTCGTACAAATCACACAGTCCACCACAGCCTGAGTCTCCCGAACTAGCCCTGTGAAATGTGGCATCAGAAACGTTCTTTCGGGAATTGGAGGAGGCTGTGCACGCATCGATGTGACGTTCGCCTAGTTGGGAAGTCACAAAGGGGATAGCGCTGCCGAATGACATCCAAATCCAAGTCAAAACAGGAAGAAGCCCTTCAATTTCTAGATGCTCTTGACTCATTCACGCCGGGTGCTGGCGTAGAGGGTACCCGGGCGAACCATTCTAATCCCGGGGGACCCCCAGAGGGAGAGGCAGCCGAAGTTCTCGCGTTTCTCGATGAGATCACCCAGAAGAGTTCTGAGCCTACTCACGCGCGATTGCCAACTCCCTCTGGTGTAGCCCATATCGATAGACCATCTCGTGCTGGGACTCCGTCCTTGAGGAAAGCTGCTGAACGCGTGAGACTTGGTGGTGGTGGTTCTGCATCCTCATCGACAACATCGTTGCACAAGGCCAATAATAATGCGCATGGCGATGTCGGCAGCAAGGCTGTATCGTCAGATCAGACAACTAAACAGAATGATGTCAACGCAGGCGAGGGCGGCAGTGACAATGGTATGGGAGGTTGGGCATGGGGCTCGGTTTGGTCAACGGCTTCGGCCGCGATCAAGCAAGCGAAATCGGCTGTTGATGAGCAAGTAAAGGCGCTTCCTAATAACGAGCAGGCAAGGAAGTGGGGAGAGGGTGTTATAGAATACGCCCGTCAAGCACAACTTGAAAAGCTTGGTATGCACTATCCTCTTCTTCTGACTTAAAACCCCTTCGAGAGCTGATATCATCAAAGGAAAAGACTTCAAACGCGTTGGTCTGTCGACGCTTAATGATTTATTGAACGTTGTTGCTCCGCCTATTTCTGAGCACGAGGTTATACGCGTGTGGCTGAGCCATGATATGCAAGGATATGATGGTGTTGAATCATTGACGTATAAATCACTTGCAAGGGTAAGTGTTTCTGACCTCTTGGGGTCCTGTAGAAGATATCCTAAATCGCATCAGATCATGGAGCAGGTAGACGGCGGCGATCTGGTGGTCAACAGAGGGAATGAGTCTCGACTCAAAGATGGAAGCTCAAAAGAACGCGATCTGAATACCGTCGACGGCTACGAAGCCGCTTTGAAACTCGCAGAGGTGGGCCATTGATGGTTAACGTAGGATTTGGAACCAAAATGACACGACCCAGGCTAACGTGGAAGAAATGCTCAAAGCGAACACCAAGTTGTCTAAGGATAAAGCATCATCAATGGTTACTGTTCCTACCATCTACTCGGATGTCTATATTCGCATTCAGCCATTTTTCACCGAGTATAATATTTCTTCGTCGAGCGAGGCCGCCGAAGAGATCCTTCTATTCCTCGTTTATCTCTCTGACCCTGAACACCAGCTGGTTCATACCACTCTAAGTCAGGCAATACCCCAGCGGTGGTTGGACATGTGGGATAAGTATGATTGGGTTGAGGAACTTGTGGCAGAGTCGCTAAGGATAGGGGTAGAGGTGATTGGGCAAGAATATATTGTTTCTCGTATGGGCTGGTCAGGGCAGAGTACAGAAGAACAGGAGCAGGAGCAGAAAGGGGAACAGGAGCAGGAGAGCCAGGAAGCAGACGCGTCCTAGTTGCAACCCATGAAACCCGCTACCTCATACCTTCTCATTCTGTTGTACATTAGTCTCAGGTAAAACTCATCCAACTCTAAGATAATAAATCACATTGAAGGAAGCGAGCAAGTCTACTTTTTAACTTCCTCCTGTTTTGGAGGCGGTACGTGCTCGAGCTCTGACGGTTTGCGAGGTTCTGTGCCTTCCCCATTTTGTTCCCAAGGTGAGAGTGCCTCGAAATTGCTGCCAAAATATTCAGGTTAAGCTTAGGCGAACATTGCTGGAATGAATCGTACCGGAATGCTTGAGTGAGCTGCAGTGGCTCATAGACGACACGTTTGGCCTCCTCGTCGTAGCGAATCTCGGTATATCCCTTGAAAGAACAGGTCAGAGCACGATCCTGTGAAGGAAATAGACTTGTTACGTACGCTGAGAGGGAAATCCTTTCTTAATGGATGACCCTCGAAGCCTGACAAAATGTTTAAAACGAACCCTGCCACAGATTCTCCAAAGGGAAGAAATACGCACCATAATCGGTCAGGATACGGCGACTGAACAAGTTATGTATGAGTGGACGATTTTTGGAATATCAAGCAAGGAGAGATCGTACAGGTCGGGGTGATTGGAGAAGATTATACCGAAAAGGTCCCAGGCTTCTCTCTCATACCTGTTGGGAGACCGGTTTTACCTCGGGTCATTAAAGAGCTAGTTCAACTTGCCAGTTAGCACCTGAGAAAACTTCTGTGGCACTTGGAACGGCATCTGCCTCGTCAGCGTACGACTTGACACGGATACGACCGTAGTGCCGATAGCTGAGCAGGTGGTATACGACTTCAAATCGTTTTTCGCGTTCGGGATAGTCGACTCCACTAATGTCCATCAGGGATTTGAATTGGCATTGCGAGTGATCGCGCAGGAAAGTGAGGACCGGGAGGACGGCGGAGGGGGCGACGTAGAGAGTGAGTTCGTCTTTGAGGACGGAGAACTGTTGGATGAACTTTGGTAGGCATTGGGTTAGATATGAGCCGAAAGTGTGAAGTGCTTCTGTGGTTTCTGCGTATTTGGTTATGGCAGGGTTTGGAGAGGTGGGTTCTGTGAAGGGACTTGTGGAAGAAGCTTGGAGATGGGGTTGGGTCAGCGAAAATTCGCTATAACAATGTGGACAGATGGGTTACCTCTGTTGGTTGAGGAAGACTGGATGAGTCTCCTAGCGAGAACAGGCCTTGACGCCGTACATTTGACCGCCTGGACGGCTCGTAGTCCAGCGCGAAAGGACATTTGGTAAGTGCACGGACTGGTTACAACGGGACGGGACACGATCCAACTCGCTCGGGTTTTTCCGGTCCGATGATGGTAAACTTGGGTGTGTCTGCCTAAATTGAGACGTCCAACTGTTATGGAATCGGCTGAAATACTCGATTCCCTGCCTTATTACGATGACGATTTGCAAAACTTTCCTATTCTCAAAGAAAAGGTAGACCGCGAACTGGCGAGAGAGTCGAAACCTCCATCCGAGTTTCATCCTCGCATCCCGCCACCTGTTGAGCTCTTCACGGTTGGTGGATGATTTCGTTTTGTTTTTCTCAATGTGTAACTCATAGTAGGATGCGCTAGAAAAATCCTATGCTAAAGGCAGAGCTTGAGCGAGTTGAAGCACGAAACCCTATGCCTCCGCTCGACACGGTGCGGTATCAACTACCTGGGCCAATCTCTTCACCTGGTACGGACGAGGAGTGGCGAACGGCGGTGAACAATGCGCGGGCCCAGCTGGAACATCAGAAACTACGGTGAGTGTATGCTGTCTTGACTAACCTTTTGATTAAATAAAAAACTGGTGGCGCACTGGCGGGCAGATTGACAAATTTGACTCTACTACAGACGTATGGTGCAAACGCATGGAAGGTGCATAATTATCGTATGGAAGAGGCTACTAAGAGTATGGAAAAAGCCGTCGAGGAGATGAGGGAGCTTACGGTGGAAGTTAACCGCGAGCGTAAGAATGCACAGGTTCGCTCTCTTTTTTTTCCCCTATACCGTGCTATATCTCATCTACGTTCGTGGTTAGGAACAGTGGGGTAAACAACTAACGGCATTGGAGACGCGATGGACGGAGCTCATCTCGAATATACTACAAATCGAAATGGCCAACGTTGCAATGGAGGCAGAGATTGAGGAACTGCGTAAGACGGAAGTAGAACTAGCAGATATGGTACAGGAATGACACAAATAGCTGTTGTACTCTTTACTGAACCGGCGGCGCCAATCCGAGGCGCTCAGGCCGATCCTGGCCCAAATTGGAGTTTCGGCCGGAGGACCGGCAGTGGGCACGGGAAACAGCTTGCCTTGTTGGTTGAGCAAGAGATTCTCCCTTTAGTACTGGCGGTAGAAATCCCCAGGTATGCCCTTGTCTCCTTCGTCTCATCTGCAATTTTCTTTTCCTGATTTAGTTGGGTTTCTGATGCTTGGCACAACAGTTTATCACTCCACATACAACCGCGAAGTAGCATTTGAAATAAAGCGTCTTGAGACGCGTCTATGGCAGAAACCGAGCAACAGAACACGACGCAGCTGGACTTGACTGCGCAGGAGTCAAATCATTCGTCACAACGGTCAGATATAGCAGGAGCAGAGGATGGGGTGTCGAGGAGGCCTGGTGAGGGTGTGAGTAAGGGAAGCGCAGGATGCATTGAAGAAGGAAAAGAAGCCGAATTTTTGCTACGGAGTCTCTCTCCGACGTCCTCTGCGAGTCTGAACGCTTCTCATCCCAGGGACAAGCCAGATTTGCAGGCTCCACCCTCGCCCTCTGCAGTGCCACAAGATCCCTCCACCCCTGCCACAGTTCCCACTCGTCCAACCCTTGTGCAGCTCACCTCCGGCCCCAGTCAGTCTGGTTCATCTACATCCACCTCAGCCACCACCTCCCACCCTAAAAAATTCAGCTCTGTGAACATTAATAAGAAATTCCTCGAGAAAACCAACTCGGCGTCTACTGCGATGGCGACTGCGACGGCGGCGTCTGCAGCCACCAAAGTCACAGGTAGTACAATCTGTGCGTTCTTTATATCCGCCTTGTTGATCTCTTAGGGAACCTGGCTAATATTATCTATCTCTTGTCTAGCGAGGCCTCCTACCCAATCCTCCTTCCCCCATCCCCGCCTCGTCACAACCAAGTTGACTGCCACGGCTTCCTCTCCGTCACCTGCCACTGGCTGGTCGCGACCTTCTTCGACGGCTCCTCCTTCCACAACCGGCGCCAGTTCTCCCAGTGCACCAACCCCTGCGCCGCCTGCTCCTTCCAACGGTACCCCATCTTCTGCATCAGCGCCAACCGCGCCACAGGTACCGCATGTCGGAAAGGTCATCCAACCCGCACCACGATCAGCTTTACCTCATCACCAAGCAGTGCCATCCATGGGCCCCGGAAGTAGGGATGCAGGTCCTAACCATCCCCCGACCAAGCCCGCATGGGTTAATTTGAAGCAACCAACATCCACGGCCGCGCGGCCTGATGTCGCTACCAACGACTTTCCTACTGCTGCCGAAGTTGCTCAAGGTAACCATAGTAGTTGTTGCTCCGTGTCTTACACTGCTACAGCCGCTTCACCAGGTGCTGCATCTATGCGGAAACCCAAATCGAATGATCAATCGGGCAAGGAAGCATCCCCTGTGCTAGCAGTAACGCCGGCAAGTAAGAGGGATGAGGAAGCCGATACATTCCGGGGCGTGCATCTAGATCCTAATGCCCATCACTGGGACGAGGTCCGTGCATTATCCTAAATTTTTTCACCCTCTTTATGTTGGGGCTGTAATATGCAATTCACAGATGGTCGAGGATGATGACAACTACTGGGATAATGTTATCGAGTTTGGTGATGGTAGACAGTACAAGGTTGAAGCTGTCGAGAAAACAAGATCACGAGAGCCTACTCCGCCCGGCAGTATCAAATCATCACACTCTGTAAGGCACGAGACTACTGCGGACGAGCCTGTTAGTAAGGAGGATCGTTTCGCTGATGATTTTGATCGCAGCTGGCCAAGGTCTGCATTTGTCTTGCGCTCGTTGATTGCATTATCTGGAATATATATTTTTATTACAGTGGTCCGCGGCGTGGTCCACCAGTCGGTGTGCAGCAGCAGCGGTCACCACAAGAGTCCGCCCGAGTCCTGTTCAACGAACGTTCCAACAAACTAGAACCCTACGGTAGTCATCGACTCGGGCCGGGAACGTTCCAAAATAAACGGAGCAGTTTCCAAGAACGCACCGTGTCTCCGACGGAATCACGGAGCGGCTCAAGCGCCTTTCACGGTCTACCCAAAACTGCTGGAAGTGGAGGTGGCCCTCCTGACTTTGGTTCGACTAGATCGAGGAGATTCAGCGGTGCTAGTAATTCGAGCTTTGTGCCACCAAACGATCGAGATCGTCCTCGTGACAGGGATAGGAGGGACGGCGTTGGCTCTGTGGGAAGAACTGCTTCACTTCGCGGAAGAGATAGGGAAGGGGAACGAGAGAAAGACTTTACTACGCTGGAGCGAGGTAGGCAATCTGCGATGGGTCCGCCGCCAATACCTGCCCACGCCTGGCGGAATACATCAAGGGAAAGTGCTGGACGGCGTTTGACGACGCCGACATCCATAAATGGTCCCGCTTCACCCTTCTCAGCTGGTGGTAGACGCTTTTCTCCTGCAGACGCAGGATATCCGCCTCAACATAATGCGCCCCCTGACTCTCAGGATCCATCCCCAGTCACACGGGGACCACCCCATTCTCCCGCCCTCTCACACGCTTCTTCCAAAGCGGCTTGGGTCTCGCCTGCGACGCCATCATTGCCGCTACCTGCACTGGGCGGGCATGATTTGGAAGAGATCAAGAAGGGTGTTATGCATACCGCAGCGGAACGAGCAAAACAGAGGAGACAACAAGAGGAAGAAGAACGTGAGGCTCAAAAGGAACGTGCGAGGCAGAAGGCCACTGAACTGGAAGCGAAAATGAAGGCAGAGACAGATCAGAAAGAGCGGAAAGAAACGGAAGCAGCTGCACAAGCCAGGGGGGACCAGGAACTACGAGAAGCAAAGGAACGAGACGCAATTGCAGCCAAGGTTAGTCCATAATCTGCGTTGTTTGCTTCACGTACTCATTCTCTTGTAAGGACGCTGAAGTCGCTGCAATAATTAATGAAGCAATAGGAGATGCGGAGAAAAGCAAACAAAATGGGTCAGATGCTGAAGTCCAAACGCAACAGACGGCTTCGAGGCAGCCCAACCGTCGACATACGTCACAGCCGTCACAGCATTCAAACGAATTGGCTCGGCCTCGGCGGTTCAGTACAACTGGCGGTCTTGCAAGTCCTTCACCTTCTGCAGCAGAGGCGGCGGAGACCTGGAGAAGGACTGGACCTTTACCTCGCCAATCTGATGAATCAAGGCTCATCCAGGCGCGATCCCCTGTGAACAATGTGGTTTCATTCTTGCCTCCGGCACCGTTATCCGCCATAGATCAAGCTCTGGCAAATAGCAAGAAAGAGGATCTTGAAATTGTTGATTTTACGGACATGGGCAAGTTCGTAGAGGAATCCACTCCAGAGCAAAAGGAAATGTCACGGAAGGCAACTCGGCCTGTCGCAAGCGATTTCTTTGATGATGCCCCCCCGTCTACGTCACAACCACTATCCCCTTCAATAAGGGATGATATTGAAACTTGGCGGAGGAAGACTCCATCAGGTCAAACACCCTCAAGCGAGCAGCCACCTACCAAGGATGTCCAATCAAGTGATTCCGTCGTTGATCCGTCAACGGTAGCGGAGCAAGTGCACAAAACAAACGAGAGCTCTTTTGACTCGTCCCGCTACCCTACCCCACCTTCAAATCAACAGCGCCCGCCTCGTTCCCAAAATTTCTACCACCAAGCCCCTATGTCGTCACTCGTGGACGCCATGTCCCGTATTAAGGGTGCTATCCACGACATGCATGCTGGCGGTACGAACAACCAAACTGCGGAGGTGGCGGCACCCTATTTAGGACAGGCCCAGTCGGTGCAGAACCTTACCGTCCCCTCTGCAAAAGCCAAGGAACGATGGGTGTCGCCGTCTTTACGTGTAAAACGGGTAGGGAGTCAGGAAGAACCTCGGGAAGAGGACTTTACGACGACCGCAGAGGCTCTGCATTCACCCCAGCCTCGTACCTTCGTGATGAAACTTCCCACTATAAGCCACGAAAGAATGCCAATACATCGGCGACTATTGTACCAATTTTCACGGCCGCCACTACATGTGCGTTGGGATATCCTGTCGTTCGAACCTCCTGTGGAGGGTATGAATAAACGCAACCTTTCCCTGAATGATGTCCTTTTCCGTCCCAGCGGAGGATATAAGGCTAAACCAAGGTACCGCGTTCACCTTCCCAGGAGTAAAACCATGGGACCAAGGAGTTACGCCGGCGCTCAGGGTTCCACAAAGGCGAATAGTTTTGGAGTTTTTGGTAAACAAAACGGAGCGGATACCGCGATGTCGTGGCGGAAGCCAACTTCCCCGCTACCACCACAGGCCAACGGCCCAGGTGGTGAGACTCTGGGAGACGGAAACGTAGAAAGTCGTTCACATCCTCCAGAACCTAGGCCATCGGCTAGCGCTTCGCAGGGTGGTGAACCATCCCCCAGTGAAACCTCCGTACCAACTCTGAGAATCAGATCACAGCCCAAAATGCCAGAAGGGACTTTCGTCGCCTTCTACCGTGACGTGCCCGAAGCTGAGCCAAAGACAACCGTCAATTTCATTGTTTCTAGCGAACTTGACGATCCCCACAGTCCGCAGTCCCATACTAGCAAGGAATTCAATGAGGAAATCGCATCCGAACCTACCACTGAGGTCAAATACGAAGGGACCGACTTGAAGAAGACGAGCAGCACACCTGTGCCCAAATCAGTGAAGTCAACGCCCCCTAAGCCAGCGACAAGTCGCTTGCCGGCCGTGGCGGATGCAAAAACCCCCGATAAAGTTAGCAACGTTGACCCACTTCTGACGAGTGACTTGCATCCTAACCCTTGTACTTATAGCCAAGCCGACAGTCTTCTCCCTGGGTACCGACACGGAATCTTCCTGTAAAGGAGTCTCCAGCGCGACCACCTGATCCAGAGCGTCTAAAGGCGTTGTGGTCACAGGCATCCAACGATAAGGCTGTCTTACAACCGGTGAATTCTTTGGAAGGGATCGCTGATGATCTTACCGCTCTGCCTTTCACAATACAAGACGTGAAATTAGAGGGTGGAGAAACACCCCCGCCACCATCTGGTCCCTCCACAACACGGATGTCCTTACATGACGTGACAAGGGCATTCCAACAAGTACCACCATCGTCAAGTTCAACGTCGCAGAAACCATCCATATCTCCCCCGTCGACAACTGCACCTGTAGCCCGGCCGGCTCCTTCCAATTATTCTTACCCAATTCCTCCAAATAACATGCGGCCAACCTACGCAGCGTACCCTTCTCCAATGATGAGCCACTCCCCAAGTCCTACAATCATGTATCCCCATGTGGTTTCCAGTCCTGTACCCGCTCGCATGCAACCAAATGGTCACGCTCCCATGTACAATCCGCCGCCTATGTGGATGCCTGTCCAGCCTTCTGCACAAAACTCCAATGGCATGATGAGACCCATGGCCTCGCCTTATGGTTCAACGATGGTATCTTATCCTGCTAACGGGCCACCGCCGACGATGTATCCTGCGAGTACAATACCCACTAATATGTCAGGAACACCACAATCACAGAATCTGCGAAACCGTAATGTACCCGTTATGAGCCCCGCTATGCAGCATGCTCCGGCGGCTATGTATCCCGGAAGTCCAGCGATGATGCATATGCAAATGACACCGACAACTGGGTACATGCCCTTGCCTGGTGGCCGTGGACAACATCGACCTGAAAATGGACAAATGGGTTTGCACCAACCGAACCCTGCACAGCCGTCTACATCACATGCGGGATTCAGCCCCGTGCCGCATTCTCCTTTCATGCGCAACTGGTAGATTATAGCACTTGTCTTGGTATCCATTATTATTTTTTCTCTTTCCATTCACTTGTTCTCATATGATACATGCTATGTGTATATACTTGCAAATATTCAATTCCCGCATGGCAGAGTAGTTGTGATTACAGCGCTACATTACTTCACGAGTAAGGTATAATCTATAATTATGCATTAACTTGCCAATTCAACAGCCCGCTTGGCAGCGTCATCGAGTTCATCGAAAGCAATAATCTGCAAGCCAGATTCTCTAATCATGCTATAGACATATGCTTTAGTTTAAAACGGACCGTTCCCAAACATAACGGTGGCTCACTCTTTCGCTTCTTTTTCCTTAGTTCCTTTGAGCCTCACAACAAGGGGTATCTGGAGGTTCAATTCTTTGGAGGCCTTGATTACACCTTCGGCGATATAATCACAACGCATAATACCTAGGCAATATGGAGGACACCCCCTATGGTTGATACTATATTGACTTACCTCCGAATATGTTGATGAAAATGCTCTTGACTTTAGGGTCAGAGAGCAAAATCTCAAATGCTGTCTTGACGGTTTCTGGTGTTGCACCTCTACGGCAATATTAGTGCATGTCCACAATCGGATGACAAAACTACACATACCCTCCGACGTCTAGGAAATTAGCAGGGTTACCGCCATGAAGCGCAAGAACATCCATAGTAGCCATGGCAAGACCTGCGCCGTTCACCAAGCAGCCGATGTTACCATCGAGCTTGATGAAATTAAGGTTTGCTTTCTGCGCCTGTACCTCGGAAGGTTCTTCTTGAGAAATGTCACGAAGGGCAAAGATGTCTTTTTGTCTAAACTCGGCGTTATCATCGAAACCAAATTTGGCATCCATGCTATATGTGCGTGATCAGCAAACAAGGAGGGGCGTGGCTAAGGCAACTCGCCAGAGGACGGCACCATCCTTTGCAAGAGCCATAGGGTTGATCTCGATCTGGGTTGCGTCTTTCTCCTTGAAGATCCTGTACAGGTTAATGAAGGTATCTGCGGCCTCTGACTGGGTGGCCTCATCCGAAAAACCGAGTTTCTTCGCAACAGCGACCGCTTCTTCTTTCGTAAGCCCCTTTTCAAAGTCTATAGGGGTGGTGATGATGGCAGCCGGGTCTTTGGCCGCGACCTCTTCGATATTCATGCCACCCTGTGCAGAGGCGACTAAAACGACACCCTGCGACGCACGGTCGTTTAAAACAGCGACGTAATACTCGTGGGCCGGCTCCCGACGCTCAGCAAGCATGACCTGTGCTCGTGACTTAGCCTAGTTGGAGGCAAGGATGAATAGGAATTACGGACAGCGTTGCAAATGCGTCCCGCCGCGCCGGTTTGTTTTGTGATGAGGTTTGAGCCAATCATTTTGCCAGCAAGTTCTTTGGCTTGTTCGGGGCTGATGCTATTAGTTAGTATGGAAAAGAGCAGATACATACTACGACTACGCCACCTGTTGACCATATGGACTCCTCCCTGAAATCCATTGTCGAACTTGCCCTTGCCACGTCCACCAGCCAGAACCTGAGCCTTGATCACCAACCGGTCGTGGCCTGAGTCCCCTTCCGTGAGCGCCCGACGCAAGTAGGTCTACACCACTCACCGAAACTCTTCGCCACATTGAAGGCTTCTTCCGGTGACTTGGCAACAACACTTTTCGGTGTGGGTATACCGTACTTTCAACCAGCATCAAAACCTGCCAGAACAAACACTTGAACGCTACCTTACCGAGTTCAGTAATTCCATGGACTGATATTCATGTATCGAGAGAAACCGCTTCTGCCCCGCAGACGCGGCGGTCTAGGAAATATAAGCAATGCGATTGATGTTCTCTACAACTACACTTACGCGTGCTAATTTCCCAGCATTTCGAAGCACCTGGAACATAGCTTGCAGCTGAAATTCAGAAATCTGGAAACGAAGGTGAAGGGATAGCACCCGGAAAATGTGGTGCTTAGTCAGCAAGCATCATGCCAAATGAACCGTCGGAGGAAACAGGAGCTTTAACCAGAACGACGACGACGGTTGATTGGTGCCTCCAGCAACTTCCTGTCTCTCATTCGCGTTATTAGTTACTTGGTGACAGAACTCGAGCAATGTTTTGGCAGAGTAACTGTGGTCTCGGCTTTGAGTTCGAGCAATTCTTTCCACTGTGTGGGTTGCTTGAAATTAAGCCGAGATACATTCAGATAATTATAATTATTTACGGATATCACTACACACTAAGCCATTCCTCACCTCTTCCCGTGGCGCATGATGCGCCCCGAAGCGCTGCATTGGAATTCTTCCTATTATCAAGAACATGTAGCCAAGATTTTTGATTTACCATCCCAGGGAGTCGTTGATCTCACTGGCCACGTTGACTGTGGGGAATTTCTTTGCTCAGGCGCGGTTGGGCAGGTCTACAAAGGTGTTTGGAGGAATCCAAATGGGTCGGGGTCATTCATCATCCTTGAACAGTATGCACTACCAAACGTCGCAGTGAAGGTTGTCAGTATTCCATCATTGACAGACGCGAAAAAGAAAGAAAAGAGGTTCAAAGTGAGCTCTTTTCTGATTTGGGACAACTAGGCCTCTTGAGGCGGAACCTAGAGAATGAAACGCGAACTTGAACTCTGGAGACAAGTAAATCATCGAAATATCCTCCCTTTGATAGGAATTGCGCGAATTGATGGCGATAACAATAGGCCTGCGTTGATATCGCCGTGGATGGAATACGGTCAGCGTTTCCCTCTACTTTCTGAGTCCGCGCTGAGAAAATACGACGAAAGGCAATGTAACAGAGTTTCTTAAACAGAACCCTACATTTCCGGCAGTGAGCTTTTTGCATGACATTATCGAAGCTACACTCTTCCTGCATAGTAAGTCTTCATGAGCATCTATACGTGCATTTCCCATCTAGGAATAATTAAAGCGTTTGAACCCGAGATCATACATGGCGACATAAAGGCTGTAAGCACACGATCCGAGGCTACATCTCATTATTGGCAAACACCTTATTTCAGGCAAACGTGTTGGTAAACGATCGTCAGGAGGCATACTTGTGTGATTTCGGCCTGAGCCGTTTTACGGTTGATAACACCCTCTGGAGAACCACTGCTACACAAGCAAGTGGCACTTTGCGTTGGATGGCCCCCGAACTGATGGACGGCGAGACTGTTACCTCCACGAAAGCATCCGATATATATGCTTATGCTATGACTTGCTACGTGGGTCAAGTTTACTAGTAGCACTCACTGCTGATGGGACACGTAATAGGAGATTCTCTCTGGGAAAATCCCCTTCAGCACGTCGCGAACTGATGCCAGTGTAATCAGGAATGTATTAGGCGGTAACAGACCTGAACGCATTGCCTTGTTTCATCCTGATGGACTCTGGTCTGTTATCACTCAGTGCTGGGCTCAGAATGCTGAGGAACGCCCATCGACGGGAGAAGTATTAAGATTAGTCTTACAATTTATCGAAAATTCAGACAATTTGAAGAAGCAGATAGCCAGCATAGGAAAGGACATCAAATCAATGGACCTGCTTCCAGACAAACCGATTACTGGACCTCCTTTGCCGCCTTCTCTCGAGGGCGGCGAGGAAGAGGGGAATAACGCCATAGTGATGGAGAGATGGGAAGTACAGGATAGCAAGAAGGGAGGAGAAAACCAGCAGGACTATAACACCAATGCCGGTTTAGGGCCAGAAATGCCGCAATTTGTCGGGCAGGCCTCTGCACCATCCGTATTGAGGCCGCCAAACTTGACACCGTCAGCGTGGCAGTTGTTCTTCGCTGACTGGATCAACAAACAGCAAGCTTCAAGTACCCGGAAGGTGAATATTGCATATGCAGCTAAAGAAGCTGGTCAGGAATATGCCAACCTAAGTCCAGAAGATCAGGAGGTATGACCTCTGCTCACTTCCGAAGCTCACCATTCCCATTATAAATCGTTGCCGTTATAGCCCTATAACCTGCGGTCACACGCCTTGAGGGAAGCGAGCGAACGCGAGCTCAGTGCGTACACGCATTCTGCAACACCGACCAACGTAAGGAGAGAGAACACCTCCCGCGAAAGTGTCGCCTTTTATCGTGACATGCCTGAAACTGAGCCAAAGACAACCTTCAATTTCATTGTTTCTAGCGAACTTGGCGATCCTTACAGTCCGCTGTACCAAGCTAGCGAGGAATCCAATAAGGAAATTGCATCCGAACCTACAAATGAGGTCAAACACGAGAGGACGAACAGTACACCCGTGCCC
Source organism: Amanita jacksonii TRTC168611 (assembly GCA_000497225.1). Classification (NCBI taxonomy): domain Eukaryota; kingdom Fungi; phylum Basidiomycota; class Agaricomycetes; order Agaricales; family Amanitaceae; genus Amanita; species Amanita jacksonii. The sequence goes on from KI546373.1 coordinate 15,179, forward strand.
AAGTCAACCATCAGCGAATTGGCACGGAAGTCAATGCCTCCCAAGCCGAAGGCAAGTCGTTTAGCTGCTGTGGCGGGCGCAAAAACTTCCGATAAGGTTGGCGAAGTTAACCCTGTTTGTTATGACAAGTGACATATGCCCTAGCCAGCCCAGTCGTCAGTTATCTCCCTGGATACAGGCCCAGATTCCCGGACCTGTAAAGAAATATCCAGCGCGGGCGCCTGATCCAGAGAGTCTAAAGGCCGTGTGGTCACAAACACCCAACCCTAAGGCTAGCTTACAATCTATGGAAGGAATCTTTGATGATCTCACTCTGCTTTAGACAATACAAGACGTGAAATTGAAGGATGGAGAAACACCCCCGCCACCGCCTGGTCCCTCCGCAGTACAGATGTCCTTACATGACGTGACAAGGGCATTCCAACAAGTACCACCATCGTCAAGTTCAACGTCGCAGAAGCCATCCATATCTCCCCCGTCGACAACCGCACCGGTAGCCTGGCCGGCTCCTTCTAATTACTCTTACCCAATTCCTCCAAATGATATGCGGCGGCCAACCTACGTTGCGTATCGTTCTCCGATGATGAGCCACTCCCCAAGTCCTACAATCATGTATCCAAATGGTCACATGTACAATCCGCCGCCTATGTGGGTGCCTGTCCAGCCTTCTGCACAAAACTCCAATGGCATGATGAGACCCATGCCCTCGCCTTATGGTTCAACGATGGTATCTTATCCTGCTAACGGGCCACCGCCGACGATGTATCCTGCGATACCCATTAATATGTCAGGCACATCACCCATGCAGCATGCTCTGTATACCGGAAGTCCAGCGGTGATGTATCCGACAACTGAGTACATGCCCCTGCCTGCTAGCCATGGACAACATCGACCTGAAAATGAGCAAATGGGTTTGGACCAACCGAACCTTGCACAGCCGTCTACATCATACACTGGATTCAGTCCCGTACCGTAATCCCCTTCCATGCACAGCTAACAGAAAACAGGGCTTGTCTGTATGATACATGTTATGTAGATATATGTAAAACTTTCGGGACGAATATAAACTGCGCAGCGCACCGGAATGAGCAAGACATGACGGCGTCCCATCCACGCGATTTCCTTCAGTACCAAACTCGGCATTCATCGTTGGACGAACCTACTGGGAGTCCTAATAAAATGATCGTTTATATCAAACAAACTAGGTTGGCGCCCCTGCCTCGCTGCACCCGCGTTGCGGAACCGTCCTTCCAAGCAGCGAACTTTTTGCCATGAACCATCAATCGTACGAAACCGTCACTCTAATGCCCTCCGCTCACAACACGCCATCGTCCGACTCTCTTGAGAAACTCTTGTTCGTCTCAAAAACTGTGCTGCTTCAGGTGATCGACCTGCTGGACAATCATCTGAGTTCCGATGATCAGCTCACCACTCATTCAAAATACCTCCCGGGTTCCACCATTGGTACTATAACTCATAGATCTCAGTCAACATTGTTTCTTAATACCACACCTGTTGTCGACAGGAAAACACCTACGACACGCACGAGACCACTTTGAACTTTTGCTGAAAGCCATGGGGTCCCCACCGCCCCGCACACTTTCGTATGATGTCAGAGTTCGCAACACCCCAATGGAGACTAGTCGGAGTGCAGCTAAAGAATTCATTCTCGAGACGGTCAAGCAGCTGGAAGAAAGTGTACTAATTTCCAATTCAGATGATCCGCTGACTCTCCAGGCTGTAACTCCGTTTCTGCAAGAGTTCCAAACCACGTTTGGCCGCGAGGTATGAGTGCAAACTAATTCTAGGGGCAGCGCACTAAGGTCCTCCTCCCCCCCTCGCTAGCTGTGGTTTTCGGCGTTACATTGTGTCCACCACTGGTCAATGGTTCGTCATGGTTGCCCTTGGTTGGTGCTGGTCAGGCAATACGACTGACTATATCCGTTTCAGGTTCGTGTAATTGCAGGAGAGATGGTAAGCGGTTGGTTTGCCCATCCAGATGATTGTTCACGGTTCCCTAGGGCATTACCCTCTCAGATGACTTTGGATACGCGCCTTCCACCCTTATATACCAAGGTACAGCCTTCCTAGGATCGCAGAGTATGGGAAGGATACTGATTACGCTGTGTACGGTATCAGATCGTGAGGCACCATTGGGGAAGGCCAAGATATAGTAGCTGGTTATATTAGTTGGCTCTTGCTGCGTTAATGGTCATATGCCTTATTTGTGATCGGGCTATCTCTGCCAAACATCGGCGTGGCTCCGTCTATATGCCTCAATAAAAATAAGCAGCAATCATGTCAGACAAGTGGTCGCCTATTGAAGGCGAAAACCAGCGAAAACGTGTCGTCAGTTTTCCCTTCCTTGACCTCTCCGCTGCGATCAGAACTCAAGGGCCGATTTTTCAAGTGTTACTTTTTTGATTCAGATATAGGTGGTTTCCATTATGGCCCAGGACATCCGTAGGTTGAACGATAATCTGCTCCAGGCATCAATAAGTGATACGATTCGCTGATGTAGGATGAAGCCAACACGGATCCGGATGTGCCATTCACTGGTCATGAATTATGGTCTGTACAAGAAAATGGAAATCTTCGTGCGTGCTACCTTCCACTTGATGCGCATCACTCCCCTTGACCTTTCGTAGCGCGCCAAACCTGCCACCAAGCGAGAAATGACACAATTTCATTCGGATGAATATGTCGACTTTCTTAACAAAATTACGCCAAGCAACATGAACTCTTTCATCAAGGAGCAGCACAAATGTTCGTCCATTCTGATCTACCAATCTTTGACTTTGTTAAAAGCCATTGTAGATAACGTTGGAGACGATTGCCCCGTTTTTGATGGCCTTTTCGAGTACTGTGCCATATCGGCAGGTGGTTCCATGGGTAGATTTCACCTCTGAAGTGCTAAATCGACTACTCATCATACACGCTTGCCACAGAGGGCGCAGCAAGGCTGAGCAGAGATAAGTGTGATATAGCGATTAATTGGGCAGGCGGCCTACATCACGCGAAGAAAAGCGAAGCCAGCGGATTCTGCTATGTGAACGGTAAGGAATAAAGCAAGATAATCCTCGTTATATATTTCTCAGCCATTGAACAGACATCGTCCTGGGCATTCTGGAACTATTACGGTATCACATTAGCCATTAACCCCTGCCAACTGACTTATCTAACGACGCGCGGAATATAGCTACCACCAGAGAGTGTTATATATCGACATTGACGTGCATCATGGTGACGGAGTCGAAGAAGCATTCTATACAACTGATCGAGTGATGACCGTGAGTTTTCACAAGTATGGGGAGTATTTCCCTGGAACGGGCGAATTACGGGTAATCAAAAAGTCCATCTCAAACCCAACACATACTTACGGTATTCTGTAGGATGTGGGAGTGATGAAGGGGAAATATTATGCCTTGAATTTCCCACTAAGGGACGGCATTTCGGATGAAAACTACAAATCCGTGTTCGAGCCAGTTCGTTCAAGCCGTTG